>CALYKY020000233.1:0-129196 GCA_944739405.2 Euclidia mi
TTATAAAAAAAGAACTAGCGAAATCGGTTCTGCTGCTCTCGAGATTTACGCTTAGCAACACATTCAGCGATTCATTTTTATATTATAGATTATCTAATATATAAATCTAATTGCCTGGAATTTGTTCAACACCCTTTTTGCTAAATAAACAAATACAAACATTGAACAAGGATAAGTCACTCATATGCTCATATCAAATTCTTAAGATATTCTTCTATAGTCTGGTTTATCATGAAGATCTTTACGGATATTCGAGTCATTTGAATCAATCTGAAAAAAATAAATCTCTCTTTGTTCTGTGCCATAGTGTACCACCAAAGAGATTGGATAATATACATAGAGACCGTCCTAGTACACCCAAATTGAACACAGTCAACTGACGTGTAAGATACAATTTAGACAATATTATGCCATCAAATTATATAACCTTAGTGATTTTTTCTTTTATAACAGTTCTATCATGATTTTGAATTTAGTCGTATAATATTTATATCGACTTTTCAAGTGTTGTAAAAAATCTTATCGATATGTCTATCCACCGTATATTTTTACCTCGTTATTTTTTAGATTATATGTGCACGTGATAAAGATTTATAAAATAAGTGGATTGCTGCAGTATGTCGTGGAGAAAATTGGGTGCCTAGAAAGCACCATAGAATTTGTTCCAAGCATTTTACTGCGGAATGTTTTTATAGTAATGACAGATGGCTCCTCCCTTCTAAACATATCAGTGTGAGTGCTTAAATAATTACTTGCTATTATTTAAACTATCAGCAACAGTAATGAATTCCGAAGCTTGTTAGAATCCATCATATTACAAAAAAAATGAATGCACCTATAGAAAAAATCTGATCTTTCTTTACAAAGACAGTAATATTTAAAGGACAGTAATTTGAAGGTTTGATAAGAATTGTCTGCTTTCATAGATAAATCATAAAATCGAAGGGCTAGTCTAGCCACAATTTTATTCTCTCTAAATATTCTGTGTGTCACATGTATGACCGAAAAGTGTCTGATCCCGCACATACATTTTTTACACATAGATTTGTATTACCTACACTATGTAATGAGAAAATTTCAATAAAGTGATTATTGTTAATAACAAACCTTTGGGCACTATTCAAGGTTTTGTCTGATTTATCTATTTTAAGTAAATTTTTATGTTTTTTGCTTGATAAAATCCATGTTGACTATCTCCTATCCTTGTAAAGAATTAATTTGGATATGCCATCCTCAGTTATCATAATGCTTAAGCTATGAGTTTTGCTTTTATCTTAATTATTTGCTTTCTCTAATAAAAATATGTTATTGAGATTAGAGAGCGAGTAGGGGGTGATGATTTATTTATTTAATATTTATTAATCCCACTTACAGGTTTCATTACAGCTGAAAAACTAACTATAAATAAGTATAAATAAACATTTATGCCGAGGGTGTCGTATGAGGCGACTAAGAGAAACAAGAGAAGGAAATCTCGAAATAAAACCCTCTGGCTAATGTGGTATTATAGTAGGCCAAACCTCCACCACGGAAGGTAAAAGACCAGCAGTGGACTTGAAAAGGCTGTTGATGCGTAAAGAAAAATACCATGAAAATTAGAAAATAACGCCTCGAAAGATTATGTGCTACTACTTAGTAGCACATAATCTTTCGAGGCTTTATTTTACCTATTTGAAACAAAAATATATAAGTTCAGTTTAAAAATGCAAGTTTGTGTAATAATTATTTAAAGACTGTCCATCAACTAGCGTTCTGACTGCTGTGGACATAAAGTTACGGCATTTAAAATGTATAACATATAAATAACATACTTTACAAGTCCGTTTGATTTTGAACCTATATTGAAACTTTAATCGATATCGATAGCGGATTTGCTCAGTCACTATTAAATTAAAAAGTTACGATATTTGTGTTCAAATTGTCTTTAGCCCTAACTGACAAACATAGTGCCATCTTCTTCTGGCAACTCTAATTTATCATATGAGTGAAGAGTGTAGCTATATTCAATTTGTTCTTAAAAATATCGTTCCTTCCATGCTTCAGTTATTCTTCCGTGTGTACCACTATTCCTTTGCGTTGCATATGTCAAACAGACGCTGTTGAAACATTGAAATTCTGTCAAATGTCTGGATTCGAAGACAAAGGTCGCTCACGAAGGCTCGAATGATCACAATTTCTTGAGAAAACCATTCGACTCTTTATACCATAAGATAGACAATTAAGATTCATGTGTAGCTAAAGTTAATCCCATATCGCTCTGAAGAATTTATATGTATCATTAAAGAGGGCTATTTAATGAAGAGACGCTAGATAAGACTAATTGGGGACGATTGAGGAAGGAGGTCTATGGTCGCAGTCGTAATAGAGATAGGAATAATTTGACAGAATTGACTGCATTTAATACCCGATTGTTAAGGTATTTTTATAAGGTAAAATGAAATACCAATTCCTGAAAAAATATCTTCTATACCTACTAAATGTAATTTTTTTTTGTCGATTCCACACAGACGTGAATAAAAGGGAATAACAAATATACCAGAGTGCAGAAAAACATGTAACAGGTGTGTGCGTATTATCACCTACTGAAGTTGACCAAATTGGCAATATACAGTTAACCTGAATATCCCAAGAAGAATACGCAAGTACAGTAATTTTAAAGCCAAGACCTTTCTGTGGATGGAGGATTAGCAAAACCCACACGCAGTTTAGCACCATCCAGTCTTACTATTAGCTTAGCAATGTGCCCAAAACTTAGTGTAGTATCTATAGGTATAACAAGTTCAAGTGTCCGTTGGTAACTTGAGAATCTATTGCATCACTTGAATATGTAATCAGTATAAGGTTTGCGATAGTACATCCTCTGGAATATGCTAATCTTAATCCAGTGAATGCGTGCCAGAGTATTACGTGCTGTGCCCATGGCCGGGATAAATGTACCTCCAGAATCTACCGCCTATTTACTGCGTGTCATTTGTTGATTTTACATCACAATGGTCGCAGACGTAGGCAGTGGCTGCCGTGTAGCCTTGCAATGAGTCATGAAGCTATTCATCACTTATTTGCTGACTTTGAAGGCAGAATCGGACGCAGTTTGAAAGACGTTTGTCTGGCCAACTCAAGAATTGTTATTTGACTTACCAAAGTTGAGAATATGGCTGACCAAATTTACGACTACGGAGAACTCGAAGGCACTTTAAATGCTAGAATTAGAATAGTTTGTGTAATATCACAATCAAATCTTAATATATAAAATCCTTGCGTTACTGACTGACTGACAGACACGCTACAGCCGAAACTGTTGGGCGCAGGAAGCTGAAATTTGGCATGTATGTTCCTTGGGGACCGTAGGGGTGCACTAAGAAGGGATTTCCCGAAATTCCCACGGGATCGGCCAAAACGGGTAATTTTAAAAAATAATTATGCATGCGTAGCTGCTGGCGTCCTCTAGTCAAATTATAAACACTTCATCCTTAGTACCACGATCACCACAAGATACACCAGCACTTCACTGCGAAACCATAAAACCTACCAAAAAGTTCTCAAACGTATCTTCTACGTTTGAGAACTTTTACTTTTAAGTATTATAATTTTGTTAACCAGTTTATCTTTAAACTGGTTAACAAAATTATCATACTTGGAGATCAACAAGCTCGAGGTCTATCGTCAACTATGATTTAATCAAGATTAAATAGATGGAACGATAGCTATAACATCACCTCATTCATTAAGCCAAACGCCAAATCCTGCGCAGTTGTAACGAAGAATTTTTAAAATCGCTGAATCCAAATGATATTATTATACTGGTATTAGGGTGCAATGACAAACATTCGTTTAATGTTATATCGGAACTATGCATTACTCTTCACAAACTACGGCATCAAACTATCTATGTAACAAATATACAAAAAAAATGCATATCTGAATGAAAAGATGCTTAATTACAACTTAGAACTACTACTTAAAACTTATAACAATTATAAATACCTTAAAATAAACAACATTATGTATGAAATAAACAATAATATTGATTTCCCGAGAAGCTATCATCAAAAATACCTTCTTAGTTTATGTTTCCGCTTGAATACTGAAATTTACTACAAAAACTACCACAACACATTAATAACACAACACCAAAATAACAAAACGAGCCCAGTTCATACACAACAAATGAACACAAACACCATCAAAGAATATATAAGAACTAAATCGACACAGACAAAAATTACATCCTATTTTGGAAAATATAACAAAATAAACAAAATAGGAGACGCAAGCAAAACAATACCTGGGTCAATTTTTTTTCGGTAATCAGGCCAAATAAATAACAATAACATTAGTTCACCAAAACATTGCTGGAATACTTAACAAACAAGAATTAATTGAAGTAGCAATATCTAACTTGCAAAAAACATTAGTTTCCATTGATATTATATGTCTCACGGAAACTTTTATAAAACAAGGCGCTGAGCCAAATGTCAATATAAAAAATTACAGATTAGCTTCCTTTTTTTCTAGAACTAACCAGCGTCAAAGAGGCTCATGCATCTTAATTTAAAATAACTTACAATACATAGAAATTAACAATCTAATTCCATCAGTATCTCTACATTTCGAATGTTGCGCTATTGAAATACCAAAATATAGTCTTATAGTAGTATGTATTTATAGAACTCCAACGTCAAGCGAAAGAATTTTCCTAACCAACTTAGAACTTTTATCAAATAAACTTTCCAAGAAAAAGAATAAGAATATCATTTTATGTGGTGACTGGAACATTGACATTCTTAAAACAAATAAGGTATTGAATGATCTGAAATCTATTTTAAAAAACAATAACCTAAAAAATTACATAGACACACCGACACGCAAAAAATCATGCCTAGACCTAATAGTTAGTAATATGCATAATGTGATGCCAGCCCAGCATTACTTAGCACTGTCAGATCATGAATTGGCACAGTCAATTACATTTAATATTGAAATTAATCAAAAAGTTAAAGATAACCAACCGTTTTCGTTCATATATATCTTAATATATAAAATCCTTGCGTTACTGACTGACTGACAGACACGCTACAGCCGAAACTATTGGGCGCAGGAAGCTGAAATTTGGCATGTATGTTCCTTGGGGACCGTAGGGGTGCACTAAGAAGGGATTTCCCGAAATTCCCACGGGATCGGCCAAAACAGGTGAATTAAAAAAAATGCAGGCGTAGCTGCTGGCGTCCTCTATTCAGGGATATAAGTAAAGAAAATTTTAATAATTTCAAAGACTGCATTAGCAACTTATCTTTCTCTGTAGTCTTTGATTATAAGACAACAAATGACGCATTCAATAGCCTACACGACACACTCACCCTCTTTTAACTCTCTCTCTCTCTCTCTATGCTTTCCCATAATTAAAATCAAACATACGTTTAAACACGTAAAAATAGAGGCTTAACGAAAAGTATAAAACGTTGCTGCATTAAGAAAAGAATATTATACCTTAAGTATCATAAAAGTAAACACAATAAAAAGCACCATAAAAAAGAATATTACGAATACCTACAGTAAAATACTAAAAAAATGTATCTACAAAGCTCAACAAATTAATAACTTACAGCACATTAATAATTCAAAAAATACCAACAAAGCGGCATGGCAAATAATTAACGGAAATACCAAAAACACGACATATAATACTGAAATTAACACTATTACCGTTGACAATATGACCTATGATAATCCTTAAGACATATGCGAATTATTTAACAATTTCTATATATCCTTAACCGACACTAAAAATACAAAAAAACTAACACTGACATTAAGCCTATTACAATAAATCCTAAAAGTATATATCTAACACCAGTTGACCCAATTGACATATATAGAATCATCAAAAATCTGAAAAATACCAACTCGACAGGATATGACGAACTAGGTACTAAAGTAATTAAAAGAACAATGTCCATTTTTCTTAGAGACGCCGGCCCAGGTGTGAACCGTCAAAAGTCGTAGTAGTTGTTATTGCATTCGATAAAAGAGTGTTAAACTAGAATTTTGAGATTGATTAGAGGTCAGCCACATTCATAGTTTTATTACAAGAAGTACTTTTTATGCTCAAAAAACATTAGGTGTGTACGTACTTTTATTAGGATAGTTACAGTATTTCGTAGTTTTGAGTAGAAAGAAATGAGTTAATCGTTTGGTAAGGGTAGAAATCCTAAAGAAAAAGCCAGAAGTCGTAAAAGATCCACAAACATTCACAATGCACACGGGCAAATAACAAACTTAATAAAATAAATTGACTATGACATTATTGACATTTACTAACAGTCAAAAAAGTGCTGCCATTTTGCAGTTTTTAAATAATATTGATTAATCGATATAGATTTCGGACAAGGTTATCAATCTATATATTTGGTTCATAATCGAAGTTATTTGTAGTTAATCGCATATATTCCTTAAAAATTCACATAATAAAAATGTTTAAGGACCAAATAAAGATTTGCTAGTCACTTAAATCATTTTGAGTAGAGAAATGTTAAATCGATTAAGATAATCGATTTAATATTTATCTACTCAATCTATTACGTGTTGGCTATTTAGACGTTAACACATCTTTTTAAACCTATTTATTGATTATGTTTCTCGGCACACTTTTAGTAACGCCTATAAATTAAGTTATAAATAAAAAGGATTATTCAACAACAAATTGAAACTCTATTGTGCTATTCATGAGTTCCAAACTGGGCCAGAAATGGGCATTGTTCTTTGTGGAACAGTTTTAACTAGCCCATTAACTCACATAATTAATATGTCTCTGTCAGAGGGCGTATTCCCTGAACGCCTTAAATTATCAATAGTTAAACCTCTTCATGAAAAAGGTAATAAAACCGACATGAATAACTATCGCCCTATTACCCTTATTCGAATATTGTCGAAAATTTTTGAAAGAGTCATGTAGGTATAATAAAATAGAACTTTTTTAACTTCATGTATTGTGACATACTAAAAAGCAAACAATTTGGATTCAGAAAAAACAGCTCAACCACCTTAGCATGCTTTTCTTTAAAGAAACAAATAACTGAGAGCCTTAAACACCAAAGCTAAGATAGCCTGCATCTTTGTAGACATGACCAAGGCTTTTGACTTTGTATGTCACGAAACTTTATTATCAAAACTCATATCTTATGGTATACGTGGGATCGCTAATGACTGGATCAGGAGCTACCTCAACAATCGGTCTCAATGTGTGGAAATAAGAAAAACCTGTCGGTTCGAATAAAAAATATTTAGGTCTAGTTACAAATAAATTAGCTATGGAAGTCCACAAGGAAGTATTCTATCCCCACTACTCTTCCTAATATATATAAATGACCTCCCAGACTCTGTAAACAAAGATTGTATACTCTTTGCTGATGACACCACATTAATCGTCAAAAGTGACAATAGTAACAATTTTAAAAGGGAAATTTGCAAAGCTCTTGACGACACCACCACCTGGTTAGAATATAATAACCTTAAAATAAACATGACTAAGACAAAAATAGTGCAATTCAAGACGCATAATACTAACACAACTAACATAGACATTTACCACAATAATTATCACCTAACCGACTCAAACGATTGTGTATTTCTAGGTATAACTGTAGATAAGTACTGTAATTGGAAGGCCCACATAGACAACATCTTTAATAAAATAGATCGCTTTGTATTTGTATTAACAAGAATTAGACAAACAGTAAATCTAGATTGTGCTAAAACTACTTATCATGCTTATGTATCTTCCGTTCTCAGATACGGTATAATACTCTGGGGCAACTCTGTAGACAGCAATAAAGTTTTTATAGCACAAAAAAAAATGTATACGAGCTATGTGTGGAGCCCACTTCTTAGATAGCTGTAAACCACTTTTTCAAAAATATAATATACTCCCATTACCCTGTTTATATATATACGACATCTGTATATTCGTAAAAAAACACCCCGAACTGTTTGAAAAATTTGGTGATTCGAAAAATAGTAGAACTAGACATAAAAATAAGCTACGCTTACCACAGATTAAATTAGAGGTCCTTAAGAAAAAATGTTTATTGTATGTCCATTATAATTTTTAATAAGTTACCAGAAAATGTTAGTACCTTACTATTAACGTCATTTAAAAAAACCTTACGAAAAATTCTTGCAAATAAAAATTATTATTGTATAAAAGATTACCTAGAAGATAAGAATATAAGTATATGTTAATACCCAACTAACACCAGCTTAAGAAGCTGTATTTGTACGCCAGTCTTGGCAGAATATGCAGAAAATCATTTTTAAACACTCGCCTTGCATGTTTAAGAATATATATATAGACGGGAATTAACGCGAACATGCAAATTAGGTATTTATATACCTTATTTTTCTTGACGTTTCGAGACGGTTGCTCGTCCCGTGGTCCCGCAAGCTGACTGGTGTGGCGATGTCACGTCTCCGAGTGCGAGGCAGAAGATTCTATTACTACCCCCGGGTCGTTGATATTCGAAGTACCGGCGCAAAACACACTAACCGTATCTGTATATTGAACATTCGCCGACTGCGCGTTAAAGTGGGGTGTTGTTAGCCGAATCACAGGATTCCACGCCGATGACAATTTGAAGCCCTCTTCCCGATTGAAATTTTTATGTTTTCTGATTTCAATCGCTTCACGCACAACTCTTGGGTAAAAGTGGCATTCCGTGGAGAGGACTTGGGGACGATGAAATTCAATCCAGTGATTGGTGCCCGATTGAAGTAAATGTTCCGCAATCGCCGATTTGTTCGTTTGACGGTTCTTTACAGCTGCGATGTGCTCCTTTATACGTTCAGCGATAGTCCGCTTCGTTTGCCCTATGTAAGAGCTTCCGCAGCTGCAGTTGATTTTATAGACACCTGGGGTTTGTAGCGGTAGAACATCCTTTGGTGTGCCCACCATGTTGTATACTTTGGCCCCTGGTGTAAATACTGTCGGAATGGAGTACTCGGCATCGGTGATCGGATAACGTTCTTACAAGCAAGTCGGACATTCGAACTATGTAGTGCTACTCACGAGCGAAAGTTCTCGAAGTTATTAAACCGACGGTATGCGAATAAAACGTTATCTACGGAATCGGTACAAACCAGTAACACCGTAATTAATCTATCCAACGCGAGTTTAGATGAATCTGCTATTAACATCTTGGCCAAAGGTTTAAACTTCGCATTAACACCTAAGCGAATACCGTACGAAAATATAATCAGCAGTGTTGAGGAGACGATTATCCGTAATAAAGTACCGCCCGGTGATGCCGATACCCTACGACAGGACGTCGCGGTGATATTACGGAAGTCGAAGATACCCACTAGCAATGTCACTATGGAAGAGCGTCAAGCACTGAAAAGGATTCGGGACAACCAGGATATTTTAGTGCTTAAGGCCGACGAGGGAAACGCCACTGTAGTGATGAATACGGCTGATTATACAGACAAGGTACGAGAGTTGTTATGTGATAACAAGGTGTATAAACCGGTCTCATATAACCCCACGGCCAGAGTAACGCGCAGAATACGAAGACTGATACAAGACCACCAGGACCTGTTCACGGAAGACGAGTACAGCAAGTTATATGGTCCCAAGCCATACCAACCACCTAGGCTATATGGTCTGCCTAAGGTACATAAGCCCAACGTGCCACTGCGGCCTATCGTAAGTCAGATTTCCTCGCCTACTTACGACCTTGCGAAGCACGTTGCATCGGTATTGCAGCCATTAGTCGGTATGACACCGTCTTTCGTAAAGAACTCACGTCATTTCGTCCAGATCGTACAAAGTATCCGATTGGAACCGGAATATGTAATGGTAAGCTTTGACGTTGAGTCGCTCTTTACCAATGTTCCAATAACCGCTGACCGCTAGCGCCAATTCGCCGAATTGACTTGACCGCTCACGTTCTAAACAAAATGTCGCGCCGCCGCTCGCCAGATGGGCTAACATAAAAATTTATTGTTGATAAGTCAGTAACATGAGTAAGTTGAGGTGATGTTTTCCTTCAACCTTATAAATGTTTCTTTCAAGTCGTATGAATTCTTTGTTGATATTTACTTTCTAATTTATTATACTTAGCAGCGAACATTGACTATCGTTGAAAAAAACACTTTGTGTATTTTAAACAGGATTATTTTAAAAAGTAAATCGATGACATACATATTTTATGAGTTTTCACTGTAGAGGGATTATATCTACACCGAATTAAATAAAATAAAACATGTATCAAAGTATAAAAATATTTAATTACACGCATACGATACGCACGTAATCACGGAGCGCGCGAAACAAAGAGTGGCATTTGACATTATTTTTTCGTTCCGGGTTAACGATTTTAAGACTCGCTTCGTATTTTTAGCATGAAGAAATGTTCAATGATTTGAATAGAACAGAGAAAAAGAATTTAAAACATTACGTAATAGAAAGAAACAGTAAATTCAGACCGAGTATAGCGCTGTAACCAAAAAGGGAAAATAGTCACTTGTGCGCGGTCTACGGAATTTCGAAAAAGGGAGAATAGTCACTTGTGCGCGGTCAAGCGGATAAGGGAATGTCTGGACGTAGTGAGGGACAGATTGAGTGACAATGATATGTCTCACAACTATATTGATCTACTAAAACACTGCTTAGATGGCAACTACTTCCTCTTCCAAGGCCAATATTACCTCCAGATCGATGGCGTCGCAATGGGGAGTCCAGTAGCCCTAGTACTGGCTAATATCTGGATGGAACACTTTGAAGAAAAGGCGCTCAGCAGCGGGCCCAAGACCCAGGCTTTGGAAAAGATACGTGGACGACATCTTTAGTATCGTAAAAGGAGGTAAGCAGGAAGTAGATCAATATGTGCAACACCTTAACTCCATTCATCCGAAAATGAGGTTCACCTACAAAATGGAAACTGACAGATCGTTGTCATTCTTGGATGTCAAAGTGACTGTGAGACCAGATGGGTCCTTAACACACTACGTATACCGGAAGCCTACGCACACAGATAGATACCTGCACGCCATGTCGCCCCACCACCCTCGACACCTGCAATCCGTTGTGACGTCACTAAAAAACAGAGCACATGACCTCTGTGACCCTGAGCATTTGAAGCTAGAGCTAGACCATGTTCAGGTGGTACTTAGGAAGAACGGATACCAGGTACAACGACGAATGACGCGGCCTATCAAGCGCGATAAACATCCGGCGGTAAATAGACAACCGACATGCCCTACATTAGAGGTGTTACGGATAAAATAGGAGCAAAGTTAAAAAACTACTCCATTCCGACAGTATTTACACCAGGGGCCAAAGTATACAACATGGTGGGCACACCAAAGGATGTTCTACCGCTACAAACCCCAGGTATCTATAAAATCAACTGCAGCTGCGGAAGCTCTTACATAGGGCAAACAAAGCGGACTATCGCTGAACGTATAAAGGAGCACATCGCAGCTGTAAAGAACCGTCAAACGAACAAATCGGCGATTGCGGAACATTTACATCAATCGGGCACCAATCACTGGATTGAATTTCATCGTCCCCAAGTCCTCTCCACGGAACGCCACTTTACCCAAGAGTTGTGCGTGAAGCGATTGAAATCAGAAAACATAAAAATTTCAATCGGGATGAGGGCTTCAAATTGTCATCGGCGTGGAATCCTGTGATTCGGCTAACAACACCCCATTTTAACGCGCAGTCGGCGAATGTTCAATATACAGATATGGTTAGTGTGTTTTGCGCCGGTACTTCGAATATCAACGACCCGGGGGTAGAAATAGAATCTTCTACCTCGCACTCGGAGACGTGACATCGCCACACCAGTCAGCTTGCGACCACGGGACGAGCAACCGTCTCGAAACGTCAAGCAAAATAAGGTATGTAAATACCAAATTTGCATGTTCGCGTTAATTCCCGTATTCAGAAAATCATTGTTATAACACCATTGTAACTACCATATTCTTGCAAATAAATGATTATTGATTGATTGATTGAATAGTCTGCTAATAAGCAATAGCCCGAAGTGAAATGTTTCAGAAATATGTACAGCACATTTTATTACAAAAAAATATATCGGAGCTAATGTAACTTTGCATTGATTCCATGAGACAAGAATAATATGAACCTGAGCGTGTATAACTTAATCCATTATTGATTTTATTAGAGTAATATTTTGTAATACTTAAATAGTTAGAGCTAATGTCCAAACAAAAGGGGGTGACCATTACGCTTGGAAATGGTCGACAAAAGAACCCATTAAAGTTTTTGCGGTCACTGTGGCTTGACGACATTGTCGCGTAACAGTTTTTACACCCACTATCCCGTTTTTGTAGCAAGTAATATAGGATTTTATTAGATCTAAGCACTAGTAAAACTTATATCATAACTTGTCATAACTATCCTTGTAGCAACTCGGCAAGCTCAAGTTTCCTTAATAATTGTAGTAAAGTTCACTTATTTTTAACGGAATCGCATCATACTTGGGAAGATTCATATTTACTTTTTTTGTGTTTGACCTTCAGCCGTTTCACAACGGATATAAAAATATAGTAAGTAGTCTCTTAAGTGGAGTTTTACTTAGCTCGTTTATTCTTGTTTAGTAGGTACATGCTTATTTTACTACCGTCGCGTACATTTTATATTTAAACTAAGCGTGGATTTTTCAGTTGACTTTATAGGATAGTCTATTTTATAATAAGTTACTGGGCGTTACGACGGGACATCAAAACAAGTTCTGTTAACATTTTTCTTTCTTAAATTGTTATTTTCTAGGATAACTGTGTATATTTTCATAAAATCCCTACAACATAAAATATTATTGCAATTGAAAATCATTCTCTAAGTATATTCAAAAACATTGTTTGAGTTCCTGGCTAAACAAAACAATAAGTATTGTTCTAAAGTAATTAAGTTTCCATGATAATAAGAAAGTTAATTTTCTTTTCTAAGTAGTGAGGTAAAAATAGACGCGTAAGTACGAACTTAAGACCTCTGGTAGTTGCAAAGAATATCCATCCTGGATTTCTTAGAATAATGTAAAATGAGTTTACATAAGCAGGTGCAGTTTGCAAACTGTTATACCTAATGTAAGTTTTTATTAAAATGCAAAGTAACAAGAATATTATTTCCATTGTAAGTGGCTAAGTATTGTTTCAGTTTGTTGCGAAGTTTATCGCGAATTCACTTAAAGTGTTTCGAGGCGCCGGTAAGAGCGCTTAATTTAATTAAAAGTAGTTCTGTTGAGATCCGAACTCGAAGACAGCATTCCGTGTTGCAGTTACACGTTCCAATACAGGTAAGTTGTGCAGAGTATATTACACATAGCAAACTTGTGGGTGCAAATTAATCGTATAATCTGATTAATGTTTTATAGGAATTAGTTTGAATACCTGCATCTCTATTTATCCCAGTGCCAACGACTTAATAAAAAAGAGCGGCAGTCAGACGAATCCGAAAACAAAAAGAAATTGCGTGATTCTTACAAAGGATCACGCATTTTTTTATTTAAGTCATATTCATCCACTCATCTCAAAACAGCATACGTCATAGTCATGAAGCGAGTAATTTAATCACCACACTCTTTCAGTAACTTAGTTAATTACCCCTACAAGATTAAAAGTCAAATAATCTTAGTAATAGCAAAAGATTTTCAACAATTGAAACAAGTTAATCCATATAATGCCACTTGTGCGATCGTTACTTACGCCCAATGCTAATAATCTATCTATCCATAGATTTAGTAATTAAAGATAGATCTTTGACATGATTATATGTAGTTGAATCGTGCGTTAGCCACGGACCTGTCAACGGCACTAGAGTAACTAATGACAAAATAAATTAAAAACCAACACCCAACAGAACCAACCAACAGAAAGAATAATCGTCGTAGAAATCATATCAAAGTAAAAGCTGATGTTGTTGATAGCTGACAATTAGTAAGCTTAACAACAACGAGTTTTCTATTTCTATTCTTATCATTCCTAGTAGTATTGACAAAAACATTTTTTAAAAGAGCTATTAGGTAATGCGATACGTTACATGCACTGTATTAATTTTCTTTTAAAATAAAATGCGTTCTTAGTTTGTTGTAAGGAGATTAATGGTTGTGACTAATCTAACTTAATATTATAAATAGAAAAGTCTGTGTAAATTGATGGAAGATTCTATGGATATTTGTTACTCTTTGACGTAAAAACTACTGAACGGTTTTTGGTAAAACTTACATACATGCATACATACATAGACTCACGCCTGTTTCCCCGAAGGGGTAGGCAGAGGCATATTAAACGCCCACTTTTCGCCAGTGTTTTGATCTTTTGATATTTTGTTTTTGCCAGAGCCTCGTCCGTTGATCGGCAGGTGCACCACTTGCAGGTGAGCTTGGCTTGGGACCCTAAGTTCTTGGTGGGAACCCTATGCAAGTTTGGTAAAACTTTACTGTCGTAATAACTAATATATCAGAATGATATCATCATCAGCCTTGCTTGTAACCTGTCCCACTGCTCGGCACAAGTCCCTACTCATTGTGAGGTTAAAGGTTGAGTATTATCTTCCATGGCAGACTTAAATGTCTTTCGAGGACATTATGGGGTACTCTCAGACACGCTGGTCTCCTCGCGATGTTTTCCTTCACCGTTAAAGCCGTAAGTAGATATGATTGATGATAAAATCTGAAACTGTTTGACGAGAATACGGTTTACTTGAATAAACCCTACCATAACATCTACGACATATTTTCAGTCAATTACATAAAAACTTCATAATCTAACAGTATTTGACGAGCATCGCAATAATAGGACGTCCAAAACTATTATACCTAAGTAGGGTAAAATTGGGGCTTCTGCATCACTTGCTCTCGCGTCGCCGCTCGAGCTGCGTGATACAGAAGCCCCAATTTTACAATCGAGATCGATTCATATTAATGTGTACTGCATAACTCAGAGTGCCCAGTAATACCATACTGTTATAGTTAACATAATTTTTTAAGTTTAGCAATTATTTAGTGATCAATGGTAGCGTTACTTTTAGTGAGTTTTTATTATGAATGTGTGTACCTAATGAATTCCTCACTACATGTAATATCAATGTAATCATGTTACCAATTTAAAAAATAAATAGATATGTTAATGAGTCTAGGAAACTATTAAGTAAAATAAAACAATGTATATTATCAATTTAAAAAAAGTTTATTATCAATGCACCATTTTTCTAAACACAAAACATTTTTTAAAGCACATATTGACTCATGATAAATACAATTGTACAAATCTTCAGAACACTTATAGCGATCATATAAACATAACAAATTAGGACAACATTTATCTTCTAAATTAATTACATTATTAGTATTTAAAATATCCTTCAACCATAACATTTTTTCAAGACCTTTAACGTAAATACACTAATCTTTTAAAGCATCTGAAATTTAATATTGTAACACGAAGATATACTACACTACGACTATATACTAACGACAAGACGCTCACACACACACATACGTCGTCTACGCACGGACGCGTCATTGAGTCAAACGAGACACCGGCGGCGGGGCGTCCGGTAGTGGAAGAACCGTCTATATAAGCCCAAGCGCGGCCGAACATTGCCGTCACTTAGCTAGCGACCGACTAGAGCGATAGCCACCTGCAGTCCTCTAGCTTGGTCGGGGTCATTAGAGCGCGGCAGCCACTTGCAGCCAGTTCTAATCCCAGTTGAGGTTACGAGTGCGATAGCCGCCTGCAGTCCACTCTTCCACCTCTAGCCTAGGTCACCTATGTATATGCCTATATGTATGATAATAATAACCTGTATGTCAACACTTAATTAAGTTGTTCAATACACGTAAGTTGGTCATAGATTGGCGTTTTACTTCTACCCGCCCTTACATTTGGCGCCCAACGAAAAGTACCTACAAATGAGCAACAAAAACGAAGAAAATAAATTTGTGGGGGTAGATGAAGAAAAAATCATGACGGCGATACAAATGACACAAGAACAATTCAGTCAATTGTTAAGTCAGATACCGACTACAAGCACGATGTCGAATAAAAATTTTACTCGGTGCACGCTTCGATTTAATGGCGAACGAAGTCATAGTAAGGTCGAAGAATTCATCAACGCTGTGGAGATATATAAAAATATTGAACATATCTCAGACAGCGAGGCTTTGCTAGGACTACCGCTGTTGCTGAAGGATACTGCAAGCGTTTGGTGGCAAGGGGTACGTAACGAAATAAAGACATGGTCGTCTGCCTTAAAAAACCTTAGATTGGCATTTGCACCAAAACGAGAACCATATGAAATATACATGGAATTGTTTGCTACACCCCAAGCGAATAGCGAAACAATTGATGAATTCCTTTGTAGAAAACGCGCCTTATTGGGATTATTGCCGTCAAAACGGTTGAAGGAAGAAGATCACATAGATTTCATTTACGGCTTACTAAAATTAGAATTAAAGAAGAAAATTGCAAGATCGGACATTAAAACTTTTGATGATTTATTAACAAAAGCGCGTCATCATGAAACGTTGGAAAAAGAAGACAATAAACCCGCTTTGTCATCACAAACGCAATCATTCTATAAAGGCCAGATAAAGAGGTGTCTATTCTGTAGTAGAAAAGGGCATACTCTGGAAAACTGCCGAAAGCGTTCGGCTCAACTAGCGACTACTGCACAAAAACCAGGTGCTAACGAAAAACCACTCGTCACCTGTTATGGCTGCGGTACTCCAGGGGTGTTCCGTAGTAATTGCGAAACATGCAAGAATAAAGAAACGCCACCAAAGCCAGTAGCTTTTTACTCTGTGCAGACTACATTGGAAGATGATGTCAAGATACCTACAATTGAGGTTAACATAAAAGGTTACCTTGGTTACGCATACATTGATACCGCTGCAAGAACAAGCATAGCAGGTACAAGACTGTACAAAATGCTTTTGGATATGGGCGTACAATTTTCCGAGCGTTTCGCCGATGTGAGCTTAGCCGACGGTACAGTAACACCACAGAAACTGCTTTCTACGACGGTTGACGTAACTTTAGGCAATCGTTCTCGGCCTTTGAGGCTTACCGTTATCCCAAGTGCCACTGATAATAGAACATTACTAGGGATAGATTTCTTGGAGTCAGCTGGGATTATACTTAACCTAGCTCAAAGAGTATGGCACTTTATAGATAACCCTAATGAAACATTTGCATTTTTGCAACTCAAGAACGAAAAAGTCCAAACACTTCAAGCTAAGAGAGCCATAACTTTTGAAGAAAGGGAAACACTGCCAAAATTTCTGCAATGGGCCAACGAGTTAAAGATGCTGTCGCCTATGCCGCAGACACCACCATCTGCAGAAGAAGAAAACTGCTCCTCTCCAAAGAGACCTCGATGGCAAGTTATAAAATTAGATACTCCGCCACGACCGCCTCGTTTACGTGAAGCAGCTGATGTAAATGGTGTAAAGGACCCTCGAATTGATTATGCTCCAATAAACCCTATGTTACTGTATTCTGTTGATATTTTATTACATTATGATGAGGGATCATCACTATCATTTAATGAGAGAAAACTATTTAATGATACACTAGTAGAATTTAGCGACATATTTGAACAAAATACTGAGCCTACCTCCTTCATTGAACATAGAATAGATACTGGCAATCATCACCCGATTGCAGTCAAACCTTATAGGTTGTCTCCTACCAGACAGCAGCAACTTAGGACTAAATTAGATGAGATGATCAGTAATGACATCATAGAGGAGTGTGACTCTCCATGGGCTTCGCCTGTGGTGTTGGTTCCTAAAGGTGAAGACGATGTGCGGGTTTGTATAGACTATAGAAAGTTGAATGAAATAACTGTGCCAGATCGATACCCGTTACCTCGCATAGACGACTTACTACATCAAGCAAAAGCCATGCCTTTCATGTCCACAATAGACCTGCAATCAGGCTATTGGCAAATAAAATTGCACCAAGATGACCAGGACAAAAGTGCATTTATTTCACCGTTTGGAATGTATAAATTTAAGCGTATGCCTTTTGGATTACGCAATGCACCTGCAACTTTCCAACGTTTGATGGATAAATTCAAAAATGTCTTACGCGCTCAATGCGTCTTATGTTATTTAGATGACATCATCATAAGATCACCTACGTTTCATCAGCATTTACAGGACCTAAGAGAAGTATTCCAAAAAATAAGAGTATATAAACTAAAGGCTAACAGGAAGAAATGTAATTTTGTATGTTCAAATATCAAATACCTTGGACATCTCATTGTTCCACAAGGAATCAAGACTGACCCTGATAAAGTAAATGCCATTTTAAATAGACCAGAACCTAAAAATTTAAAGCAATTGATGTCTTTCCTTCAAACTGCTTCTTGGTATAGAAGGTTCATAAAGAATTTTGCTGATATTGCAAGACCCTTAACAAACCTAACTAAAAAACAAGCTGTATGGCAATGGAATACAGAACAACAAAATGCTTATAGTACTCTAAAAGACGCATTAACTAAAGCCCCCATACTAAAACAAGCAGATTTTGAAGCCCAATTCACTATCAAAACTGACGCAAGCAACTATGCCATAGGCGCAGCCTTAGTGCAGGGGGAGGGCGAAAATGAACACCCCATCGAATATGCAAGTCGATTGTTAAGTGCAGCAGAGCGCAATTATACAGTTACTGAAAAGGAAGCTTTGGCAATAGTATGGGCTGTATCAAGATTTAGAGGATATATAGAAGGCACAAAATTCTTAACTATAACAGGCCACCAGCCTTTAAAATGGTTAATGAACTTAAAATCTCCAACGGGTCGATTAGCTCGATGGGCATTACAATTACAACCATACAATTTTGAAATAAAATACTGTCCAGGAAGAACAAATACTTTAGCAGACACATTATCTCGACCGCCGTGTGAAAATCATGTCAATGAAAAATGTGAGATTTGTCAAATAGAAGTAGATTTGCCGAAGCAAAGTGCAAGCAACATTCGCTCAGAACAAATGAAAGATGAGGAAATACATGATATTATAAAAGCTCTGGAGGGTGATACTAAATCAGAAGACTATGCCCAGTGGTCTAAAAGAGGATACCTTATGCATAACGGCATTCTTTACCGGTTTACGGCACATCAAGAGGATGAAAATGCTAAACTTGTGGTACCAAAACAAGAAGTACTGAAAATACTCAAGGCTTTTCATGACACAGCCACAGCTGGACATTTGGGAGTTGATAGATCGGTGAAACGAATAGAAAGAAATTTCTTTTGGAAAACCCTGCGTAAAGATGTCATAAAGTTTATAAAAAGTTGTGTTGAATGTCAAAGATATAAGCCGACAAACAAAAAACCATGTGGCTTGTTTCAGTCTACAGCTAACAACAAAAGATTTGAAGTACTATCCATAGACTTATTTGGACCACTACCAAAAGGTCCAAAAGGAGAAAAATGGATTTTTATAGTCGAAGAAACTGCATCCCGATGGGTTGAATTATTCGCTCTTAATGAAGCAACATCTCAGCAGTGTGCTTTAACATTATTGAATGAAGTATTCTTACGTTATGGCCTCCCTCGAAGAATATCTAGTGACAATGGAGTACAATTTATATCTGCTGTAATGCAACAACTCACTTTCTGCTTAGATATACAGCAAATTTTGAGCCCCGTGTATCACCCTGAGCCCAACATTGTGGAACGTAAGAACAGAGACTTAAAAAACCAAATCGCTATAGCTGTTCAAAATAAACACGATCAATGGCCAGACACTTTGAATGCCATAAGATTTGCGATGAATTCAGCATTTAATGAAAGTACAGGCTTTTCAGCAGCTTATCTTACATTTGGCAGAGAAATGAGAAGTCCTTTTGAAATATCACACAACTTCAGTAAAATTGTAGAATCAGATAACTTTATACCCGAAATTACACCATATCTGCAACGTCTTGCTACAGACTTAATGATAGCAAAAAATAATGTTGAAATAATGCAAGATAAGAATAGAGTCAGATCAAATAAGAAACGACTTCCAGACCCTGGATACGATATTGGAGATCTGGTACTGGTTGAAACACACCCAATCAATAACCAAGAAAGACAATTTTCAGCCAAATTTGCACCGCGAAGAGATGGACCGTATAAAATTATTAAGAAACATGGAAGTTCCATTTATGAAGTTGCTAACATAAATGACCCAAAAATGTCTGTTGGCAAATACCATACATCTGCCATAGTAAAGTTTGAAAGACAGGATGAGGCAACTCCTACCCCTGTGTTGCCTATCCGGCGACGGGGACGACCAAGGAAGGATCCAGCAAATTAATCCTGGTACTCTTACGGGACGTCAGCGAGTACCAGAGGGGGAGATTGTAACACGAAGATATACTACACTACGACTATATACTAACGACAAGACGCTCGCACACACACATACGTCGTCTACGCACGGACGCGTCATTGAGTCAAACGAGACACCGGCGGCGGGGCGTCCGGTAGTGGGAGAACCGTCTATATAAGCCCAAGCGCGGCCGAACATTGCCGTCACTTAGCTAGCGACCGACTAGAGCGATAGCCACCTGCAGTCCTCTAGCTTGGTCGGGGTCATTAGAGCGCGGCAGCCACTTGCAGCCAGTTCTAATCCCAGTTGAGGTTACGAGTGCGATAGCCGCCTGCAGTCCACTCTTCCACCTCTACCCTAGGTCACCTATGTATATGCCTATATGTATGATAATAATAATCTGTATGTCAACACTTGATTAAGTTGTTCAATACACGTAAGTTGGTCATAGATTGGCGTTTTACTTCTACCCGCCCTTACAATATTGATAATTTGAGTAAGGTATAAATCCTTCACCCCAGTATATTTTTCTGTTACGTTCAATCCAGCAAACCTGCCGCCTTTCTGATTTAGTCAAATCGTAAAAAGGAAATGGTGGTTTGATTAAAAACACTTGTAGGTTTTTATTACACCATACAGCTATTTCTTTTAGTATAAATTCATTTGCTTCTGTTTTAAAGCCTTGAACGTCAACAATGGCCGTCATGATAGCCTACGCACGATGTTGCTTAGAGGTTTGTATTCCACAATTCGGTCGTTTATAATCAAGCAATATGCAGCCGTATTATCTGGTATCGATTTTGAACATTCAATTTCTAATCGAACATTTACTGGACCTGTCTTTAGACTATCGTTTTGCCTTGAACAGTCTATGATAAACAAGGGAGCCTTCTCTTTAAATTCCTTTAGATTGAGCAATGGATCGACTGGACAGTTGTGATACGACTGGCGAAATTTTGCGTACATGTCGTATAATATACTGTATTTGTTCTCAGAAAATTTTAAACTTAAAGGTTCATATGGATAATATTGTGAATTTAAAAACAAGGTCACGTTTGTTACCTCGCAATGATCGAACAGTGAACTATCTTTCAGTTTATTATTTTTTCTATTAGTTTGTAGGCCAAAGATTACATATCTAGGTTTTTCCAGTTGTGATGCAGTTTTAACTGACCATGAATGTTTTGTAGTTTTAGGCAGTAAGGGGTACTCATACAAATCCCAATTTCTAAAAGCCATTTGAATAGGTTTATCTTTTTCTAAATGTTTTAACAAAGTTAGTCGTTCACGATCTGAGACTTTTATGTGTGGTACTCTCCATTGTATTCTTTCTATATCTATTTGGAAATTAGCAATATCATCAGTAAGCATAACGCTGTTTAAGTTAGAGTTACTTCTATTCAATATAAATTCATGTTTACAGTTTATTTCAATTTTATTATAATCTTCCGCAAATCCTAAAATCATATTCAATGGTATTAAAGCACTGAAATGATCCTTATTTTGAAATCCCTCTAAGTTCCAACCCCACAAGTTAGCAACTTTACTTTCCGCTTCATTTAATGAGATGTATGACTTTATTGTAGTTGTTATTCCCGAATTCTTTATACGATCTATTTCAATACCATTAATTTCGTATCTGATGTCTTGAAATAGGAACATATTAAAATTATTATTAAATGTAACAGTTTTCTCAATCGGTTTTCCATCTTTGCCAAAGAACTTAGCTCGCCCTTCGACATAAATTGTACTGGCTGACGGTAGCACTTATATGTCTTGCTGGTGTATGGGAATTCAAATTTCGTCGTTTTCTCTAAAGTAGTTATTGTACGGATTATAAGAATGGATTTCATAACTTTCGATAGAAGTATCAAAGTGTGGTAAATCATTAATCTGCAGCATATTCATACTTGAAAACCCAGAGCTTTAAGAAAGTCTATATTTGCTTTAGTTAATTTGTTCACTTTTTTCTTACGTCTAT
This sequence comes from Euclidia mi, assembly GCA_944739405.2. Classification (NCBI taxonomy): domain Eukaryota; kingdom Metazoa; phylum Arthropoda; class Insecta; order Lepidoptera; family Erebidae; genus Euclidia; species Euclidia mi. Next base: position 22,330 of record CALYKY020000233.1, read on the forward strand.
GCACCTTAGTGGTTCTAGGAGAAATAAGGTGTTTTATTTTGAGTGGAGGGTTTATATTATATAATATCATTTTGATTTTCTTAAATGAAGACGTAATTGAATATGATCTATAAAGTTAATGAGATGATTAAACTGATCAACAATCTTAATGGATATAGATGAAATTATATTTTTGTTCACGGGTATGTAAATAATACTTTGAGGCGTTTCTATGTAATGGTCTCCTGCAGTAGTATTAGGTACAAATTCATGAATAATATGAGTTGGTAATCCGTTAGTGTAAGAGCCGTATACTATGTCACATTCAATCCTGATAATAAGTGGAATTTTAGTATTACTAGAATACACATTTGATGCCGAGTTTAAAATTGAACAATATAGCAAACCGCACTCATAATTTCCAGATAAATTCAGAGGTGGTTGAAAATATGATTCTAACTCTGATTTGGTGCCAGAGATAGTTACCGTTATAGACATACTTGCATACTGAACAGTTTTGAGCCCTACTGTTTATTTTATTCCATATATATGCCAAAATGTCCTTAAATTTTTTAAACATAGATGTCCACAATTGAAAGGATGATTACCTTGTATATTTTCATAATTGTAGTGGACTTTACAGCCTAAGTAATTTATAATTTCTTTTGGAGGCTTAAGATTTCCATAGCTGTTAAAATATTCAATATATTTATTATGTTTTGCATAGGCTACCCAATGAGAACCTGGATTCTTAGATATATCTAAGTTAACAACTCCACATTCTTTTTTGTAGGGACATTTCATTTCGGGAGCTTATCTCTCATAAAAACACCTCTAAAATATGGGATGCTACATCCATACTTCAAAATATCTAAGTTAGTTAAGGCGCGGTTGGGTAGCCGGTATTTTAGTTTTTTGCTTTTGATACGAAGATTCTAAGTCCATTTTTATGCGGTTTAAGGTGCAGTCCTTTTCCAATGCAAAGGACCTCCATTTTTTATTGTGTCTCTTCGATTCTTCATACAGTTTTTTTACCATCTTGTACTCATTTATGGTCTTTGCAATACCAGCTGCACCACCTGCTAAAGCTCCTGCCGCTGATAATCCCGCGAAAATAGGAATCAAAGGTAATACTCCACCAGTTTTTGGTATGGGAATAACTCGAGGAAGCTTAAAGGATGAATCATCAGCTAATTCTCTGGCAGCAACCATTGCTAATTGAATTGCATTTTGGTTTTAATTTTTTCATACGTTTTGCCGCAACAGTAATTATATTTTTAAATTTATTTTTAAGACCTTTTCCAGATGCTGTTTTACTCGAAGGCTTTCGATGACGTGTTTTTAGCCCAGAACCTGTTTTTTCGTTAACATGGCATTACTTACTAAATGCGCAGCAATTTTTTCTCCTGTATTTGAATCAGGGGCAAAGGCGCGCTTCCTTGCCATTTTTAACAAAATTAAGTCAGCCTTGTGTCGGTCCTTCAAATTTGATGACTTGTGATATGCAATATCTTGTTCTTTACAATATTCGTCTAATTTATTTACACCCTTATCTCCACGTTTTAGTCGCTTAATTAATTTTGTACCAGGTCCACAGTAATTGTATCCTGGTAAATGTAATTCAAATGGCAAATGATTTATGAGCCAGTTGAGAAGACTACTCTCTCCAATACACATAATAAGACTGATTTATCTGGGAGTAAATATTTAATAAATAGGTCTACAAAACAATGCGTTTGACACTTTGTAGATTAAGTTTATTGGTTCTCATAAAATATTAGACTTATTGATCCAACTATTTTCAGTAGATGGTAAACCTAGCCACTTTACAAAAGCCCTGTTACCTTTGCGTTTAATAACTTTTTCAACTAAATATATGTCAGGATGTTTCGTTTGCTGAAGTTCTTGAGCATAAAATGCTCCTAAAATAGTTGACCTCGGATCGTATCTTCAATGAGGTAAGTGATAGGAGATGTGTTTTGTATTTTGTGAATTTTAAATATTTCTGTTGACCAGTTAGGTGTATAGCCTTTTTCAAATGTCCCTTTGTACTTACTGATACGTACATAGTCACCCACTTTATATTTGCGTTTCATACTGACTTTCTTCATATTTTGTTCATATCTTTGTAATATGCGTTTTTTATTTACACTACTGACCTTTACAGGAATTTCGTCAATTGTTCGATGATGGGTGTGGTTGTATTTATAAATAACATTTTTGAGGGTGTTATCTATCCAATTGTAGTTACCTTTTAAACTAAATTCTTTATACAATTTTGATTTCAAAGTTCTGATAAACCTCTCAACTATCGAAGCTTTTTTTGTGGAGAAGGTTGAGTAATGGTTAATATTATAAGATTTCATAAGTTTTTGGAATTTATTATTATAAAATTCTGTTCCATTATCAGTTTGTAGATTTTTAGGACTGCGACCATCATCCAACAAACTCTTGAAAGTGTCACATACAACATCTTTATTCTTAGATTTCAGAGGAAATGCCCAAGCATATTTCGAAAATGTGTCAATAACTGTAAGAATAAATCTATAGCTTTTATTTTCTTTGGATATTGATTGCATATCAATTAGATCAGCCTGTCAAAGATCATCTATATCTTTCATAATAACAGTTCTTCGCGGAAAGTTTACCCTTGCACTTTTATGAATTTCATTTACAATATCAGCTTTACTCATGGTTTGAAATTTCTGTATCTATATATGTATGTATTTTTTGTTTACAAGTCTTTTTTCAATTCAGTATCTGAACATACTATCATGGAGTTAAAATACCCAAACATATATCATTCTGAACGGTTTAGTAATACTAAGTCAGAATTTGTTTGTCATCAGTATTTATTCTTTAATTATGTTAGCTTCTTTTAATTCTTCAATTATTGATAAAATTTCATTATCATGATTTGTGTTACCAGCATCTCTTGAAGCTACTAATAATTTTAATCTATCAACTAATTCATTGGGATCACCCCAATACACCAAGTCAGTGTGTTTCTTATATTTTTTAAGTTTTGGCAAGCTAAGCCTCCAAGCTTAGTTTGTTTTTTTTTCCATTGAAGCCTCACAAAATAACGGCTTTATAATTTGACGATACTTAGTGCCTTTATCACCTCTTATTTGACCCCTAGGATTAAAATCTCTCTTATGAGCATTAGTATGATCAAGTATATCTTTATAGACAAGTTTATCTATGTTTGTTATTAACTTTAAATTGGGTTTCTTTCGAAGTAAAAGTTCTTGAAGCCCCGGGGTTAAATTATAAGTATTGCCACCAATTTTAACTAAAACTGTATTATCGTTGTCTAAGCTGCCAATTTTAGAAAATGAAACTACTTCGTTGCCCATCATTAAAGTTTTGTTTTCGGTTCTTATTCCAAAAGGCACATTCACTCCATCGTAAATACCAAAGATGTCTTCATTTTCCAAAGAACTTTCTATGTTGTGCTTTTTTTCATTTTTAGGAGTACTTGCAGAGTTTAATACAGCGTCGTGAAAACTAAAACACTTAGTTGATGAGCTTGAAGTATTTTCGTCTGACTCAATTTCCATAACATATTCGGACGTTTCATTTTTCAAATGTTTATCGACTTCAAGATTTATTTTAGATTTCACAAGGCTATTGAGGGGCTCCGAAACAGGTTTGAGCATTTTATCTATTGATAAGTTTATTTCATGTTCTTGATTTTTCATTTGTTTTATTTTATTTTTTATAGAATCAACAGACTTCATTAATTCTTTTTTAATATCTTTCTCCATTTTTCTTTAATGACAAGCGAATTCAAGTAAGGACAGAATTGTACTAAACTGTATTTTCTATTAAATTTGTTTATAAATATGTAAATACAAACAGTCAAAATAAAAAACAAAGGTATCAAAATGCTGTCTGTATCTTGCGTTATTTATCGGACATTTTGCGTAAATCATTAAAAGTAGAATGATTGTGCCAAACTGTTTAACAAATAGATTACATAATAACAAAAAAAAATATGTCTACCCATAGAGAAATAATTATAGATAAGTATTTCATTTTCATAAATACGGCGTTTGATAAAACTTCACTCGGCGTTTGACAAATGAAAATTAAATAATATCACTTAAATATATTTATAAACCATCAGTCAAATTTATAAAATATATCAAAGTTCTGTCTATAGCGACCATTATTTAATGATGATTCTTTGTTAATAAGTAAAAAATTGTAAGGTTTACTCCAAATAGTTTGACAAATGTTTTTGTTCTTCATAAATATGTTTTAAATTCACATCATCTTGTTTAAATATCATAAGAAAATTAACAATGTCGCGTAACAATTGCTTCGGAATTTTTGAATAGGTTTGCGATAAATAGAAACAATCAATTCGTTTATGTCTACCCATACAAAAATAATTTCGAATATTTATTTGATTTTCACATGCAACATCATCAAAAATAAACACAGAATTGGCTATAGCTTCACTTGGAGATATAACCTCTTTGTCATTGCTGAACTCATAGAAATTAATCTGCGGCACTCTTTTTAATACTTCGCTTAAGAAACGATATTTTGGTTGAAACGAAGTTTTGGAGTAAAGATAAATATTTATAAAATTTAAACCATTTTCATGTAACAGTAAACTAATCATAGCATTGGTTTTGCCACAATTTGAAGGACCGCATATGATACATCGAATCGTATTTGGCAATAAAACGCTGTGTCTGATATGGTGAGAAGATTCATTAAATTCGATATTATTAACCTTCAGAGATATGGGCTGCTTGATCAACTTCATCTTGTCGATTACTACAGCTAAAAGACTGTCGAAATATTTATATCTAGTAGGTTAGGTAATATAATAATAATAACTATAATAATGTTCCTACACATTCACACAACGCCATCTAGTCCCAAACTAACTATGGATACTAGACAACTGATAAACATACTTGTATACATTTTTTTGCGTCAATACGTACATATTATACATGGAAACACCCAGCCCAACTCAAACAGTTAATTATGTTCATGCACTCAAATATTTGACTTGCGCGGGAATCCAACCCGCGACCTTCGGCGTGGCAGTCAGATACACTAACCACTCCGCTATCCAGTCGTCAAATTATGTAATAAGGAAAAGAGTTATATTATTTTTATATGATCATATATTCAGTGCAAGAACAAGTCGAAACCTGTGCATAGTTTCTAAGTTATAGGAGATGGTGTTTGCAACTTGGATCATATTATCGATCTCTAAGGTCATCATACGTCATTGGAATGTAAATATTAGTACATACAAAAAGTTACAAGTAATTCAAAGTTCACTTGTCTATCGTGGTATAACGACGTACGACTCTCCTCACAAATAAATTTTAAAAAGTTAAATATTTTCTGTGATCATAGTATATACTTACATATATTTCCTCGTCCAGGTAAGTTCTTAAATTAAATTTGTATTAAACAAAGAAAGGTTTCATCCTTGATACTGTGCTTTCATCCTATTCATGTAAATTTCACTTTCTTTTTCAGAATGTCTATCTCACCATCCTACAGCCCTGTTACGGATAATGTAAATGAAAATAATGTTCAACAAGAGCAGAACAGATTATTCGAGGTCAGTATTTAGCTAAGTACCTACTGATTATATATATATATATTATAATGTTTCCTATTTCTTGTTATTAAATTCCTTTATTTATATTTTTACAGCCTGAGGATTCGAATATTAACTCGCCTCTGTTCTACTGAGGGCAAAATTGCAGCTCATATTTTGAAGAGTCGGCAAACCACCGACGTCTAAATGCAATTCGACTCGCAAATAATGATAACCAAGCTCCAACATTAAAAAAGACGAGGAAGAGGAAACTTTCAACGGACTCATCATCATCATACATAATTCGTCGAAATGGATCGAAAGGCAAAGACATTATTAAACTTCAAATATTCGACATCAAGGACGATTGTGAAAAAGATTTTATAAGTGATAATAATAATGCTAGTGTAAGTGTTCAGTATGTGGTGCGTGAAAATTATGACGAAATTATGGACATTACTGAGACTCTTATTAAAAAAATTAGTAATAATATAAATAAAGTGGAAATGTTTTAAAAAATATATGATATAAATTAACTCTACATATAGCCGTTTTATTTATTTTCCTATTGAGGTATTGATAAGGTTGCCTGCCTCACTGATCCCGCGGCATTAATGTGCGCGTGGGATCGGTCCCGGGTTTGATTCCCGGGTCGAAGCAAAGTGTTATGGGGTTTTTCTGTTAGGAAATTCTCAGTAGGAGCATGGAGTCTAGAAATGTGCCCGGTGCGGCAATAGGCTCGCCCCCTATTATGTGGGACCACAATATGAGGCGGAAAGTGGGTGTAGAAATACACCTCTGCCTACCTCTTAGGGTCATAGGTGTAAGGCTATGTATGCATGTAGGTATTTCTAACGATATGCATTGCATATTCTATAATACAACTAAGCAGTGTCCAAACACAAATGAAATATGATAGTTGCTTAATTATATCGTTCATTTAGTAAAAGTTGGATTTTATGAGACAGGCTCCTGCTTAAATTATATAGATGCAATGCGGATCATTGTACCTACATTGTAAAAGGTGAGGGTAACGTTTATAAAAAAATTCATTTGTTTATAATGTATTTATTTATTAAATATATCTAATTTATTTTAGTACAATTTGCACACATTCATACATGGTACTGTAATCCAATGCTATATTATCTTACAATATTATAAAACAACTTTTATATAGGAACATAACTTTTATTACATACATACAACAAATAAAAACATAGCTTACATAGTAGGTATTCATAATAATGCATTTAATATAAACATTTATCTAAAATACAGTTTTATAATGCCCCTAAGGTAAAGTTTTACAACCATCTTGCAGTATTTGTCGTTTGTCATCATCTCTACTAAGTACAATTTTATTAATTTGTTGAGTAAAAATATTATGGTTTTTTGATCGAATTATACACATATTTTCTCTTAGACATTCGTTATATTGTAAAGTTCTTTTATAATGTTTAATATTAAGTTTTTTAGTAACGGATTTTTTTATACCTTTAGCTTTTCTAATTGAGGTATTTATTGAATCTATACAGTATAATTTTGCTCTTAAGCCAACAAATTCAGATATGACATCACCACCCATTTCATCCTTAAAAAACCTGGTATTTTACAGTTGACTTTAGGCATATTACATTTCTTGTTTTCAAAGTTGCTTGTATCAAAATAGGTATTTAATATGTTTTTTCATGTCCTTATAAAAGTCTTCTGTGTGTATTAAGTACAAGAGACTGTCAGTATCAGTATAACATAGTTTAATACTATTTTTGTAAATACGTTTCATTACAGAATAGTGAAAATTATACAAATGAGACTTAGCTAGTTCTAAAATTGTAAAACCGATGTAAATTGGACGATCAAGGATAATTTTCGTTTGTTGTAATTTAATTGCAATCAGGGACTCAGAAATTACCGACAAATTTTAAAAATTTGGGGCGCTTATGTATTTTTCTGCACCACATATTTTATTAGTTTTATTTAATGTATCTTTCCAAACATTTACTAATTTTACGTCGACTTGTTTTCTTTTATTTTCTATTGTTTTGCCAAAAATAGAATTATTTTGCTTTTTAAGAAAGTCTCTTTCAAAATCTGAACTTGCCTGCTGGCGTAATGTTGTATTTAATAATATGTAGGGTGTTAAAACGTATCATGATTAAATGATAATATTCTATGAATCTTGAGTAAAATGAGACCATTTTTTAAACATTCTTTTAAGTGAATATAATGAATAACATATTTATGCTTGTCGTACAAGTTAGTAATTAATTTAGGATATTTACTACCTGGTGGTACAAACTTTTCAGCTGCAAATGGCAAATCAGCTTGGTCGTCATGTATTTCGAAAGGATAATGCAAATCTACTTCGAGTATAAATCCTTTATCACTATCATTCGGAACAGCCATTAATTCAAATTTATTTATTTCTGTTTCATTGAGAAATTTCAAGTCTCCAGTTGGTAACTTTTGTATCATAGCATAACCATATAAATTTACACAATCAAGATATACTAAATAACTATCAGATTTCTCATCATTATAATTAGGAAGGTATTTATTATTTGCCTTTGCATATCTTAATGAGCATTGGGAAGACCACCTCTAATACCTTTTTCTAACATTTGATATATTTCGATATTTGAAATTAAATCTAAATTAATGCCGGTATATAGCAACATAGCGTCCCAACTTAATGAAGGTGACGATACGTAATAACACGGATCAAGGTTGTAAAATGTTAAACTCATAGATCTAAATTTTTCAAACACATCACATAAAAGTAAAACATCACATTTGAAATATAGATCAGTATATTCTCCTAAGTTTGAAATTTCAAATTCATTCCACACTTTTAACGCATGCCTATAATCTTCGTCTGAAATATTTTCAGATGTAAGGTTATTATAAAAATGCTTTTGATCAGGTAATTTACTTTCTTCGTAACGATCCCAGCAATCAATATAATCATAACAGTAAATACCCTTTTTTCGAACTAAGTTAAATAATTGCTCATCTTTAAAAAACTTCCGCATGTTACGAAAATCTTCAGGTTTCATTGATTTCACTAAATTATCTAGACTTGAACTTAAAAAATTAAAAGAATCAATAAACTTTAACTGAGCTACATTTTGACTGTCAAATGGAATAAATTTTGTAAAGGAGATATATTTTTCTTTATTTTTGGGAATTAGATTTATGCGCCCGATAATAGCAGAAAGCTCTTTAATAAACAGATGACAATCATAACCACATAAATTATGAAAGATTATAGGTATAAATGAACATTTTTTTGCATTTAAATTACATTTGTTATGTGCTGACCCGCGATATTTGCCTGTAAAATGATCATGATCTGCAACAACTATATCTGTATCAGAAAAGTTTTTTTTACATAAATAACACTTCTTTGCATTGTTAAAAGAATTACGCTCACTTTCACTAATTACCATTGATTTTGAATGTGAAAGATTTATATATAGATTTTTCACGTTTCTGATAATTGATTTAATAAATTTCTTTGAACAATCTGGTCCTCTATATGACACGAATTTATTGAGTTCAGGTTTAGAAAGGCAAGAAATATAATATGCAAAGCAACTTGCTTCATGCATTTGAACATTCTCGACATATGAAGTTTTATTTTTGTCTGAATATTCATGTAATAAGTTCTCAACATCACCGTAAATAACAATAGGAATTCTTTGGGTTCTTTCAAAATTAGAAAAATAAAGTTTTGTGTTGTCGTCAGGTAGTACGGTTTGCACCCTTGCACAATTATGGTTTAACAACTTTTCCGATGTATCAAAGTACGTGAAACATTCATCACATAAATGTATTTTTGACTTATGTCTTGTTAACTGTTTATGCACAAGTTTATCAAATCTTTTTATTAGACAAAAATGATTTTCCCTTTTTTATGAATATGTAGTAAGTTCACATGCGTTAATTTTCGTTTGGCTGTTTTATACAATGGTCCAGTAACTTGATTTTTTGAGTCCAAACCATAAATATTTACACTCACATTAGAATTCAAATCTTCAAATAATTTTATATCCTCAAAACTCGGCGGAAATGACATATTAGTTATATTCAGAACTTTCGAATAATGTGGATATGATTTTACTCTATTTGGATTCGTCACAGTCGGATACAAATGCGCTATGATACTCCAGAGAAAACAGTGTTGGTCATAATTAATTATATTTAGACATAATTTTGTTGCACGAATATTTTTAGGTAGTGAAACATAAGAACCAGCTCGTAATGGGTTGTATTTTAAAATATTTATTTCTAAATGACTTATAGATTCGATTGTCCAGCCTGACTCACAAAGTTCAAACTCTGAACATTTTTTTATGATTTTTTGGACAAATGTATTACAAATGGATGTCAAATCAGTATTTCGTAAAATTATTTCATATCTAGTATTAAAAGATTTTAGTGATATTTCGTTATTTTTAGGTAAAATATATGAGACAAACAATTCAAAATTAACTTTTAATGAGGTATATATTAACTTCTGTTTAATAAGATCGTAACATGTGTGCAAAATATCATGGAAAAATTGTTCGGGTGAAATTGTTTTATTTTGAGTATCTATTTTATAACTGACAATTTTATTTTTAAAAGCACATGCAATTATATGAACATTATCATGTTCAGTTTGCAATAAGCAATTAGACTTATGAATGTTGGACTTCTTGTGACTTGTATATTGTTTTACGTGAACATTACAGGACTGACAAAAATACATTTTGTGTAAAATATATTTTTATTGTATAAATAACTGCGTCATTCGATTTATTGTATAGAGTTTTTATTTATGAGTTTTTTAATACTTCTGTATAACATTTATTATACTACCTAAATAATTTAATTTGACTTTTATGCATTTATTTTATATAGCAATTGATTTTGATTAATATTTTTATATTAATATACTTATTTATTTTTAATTTGTTATTTTATAAGTACTATTATTTCTTAGTTTTACTTCATATCTTTCAGTTTTGCTTTATTGTTTTCGTGTTATTGATTTTTGGTTTATTGTTTTTTCGTTTATTGATTTTTGGTTTATTGATTTTTACGTTTATTGATTTTTGGTTTATTGATTTTTCGGTAATTGATTTTTACGTTTATTGATTTTTGGTTTATTGATTTTTCGTTAATTGATTTTTACGTTTATTGATTTTTGGTTTATTGATTTTTCGTTTTTTGATTTTTACGTTTATTGATTTTTGGTTTATCGATTTTTCGTTTATTGATTTTTGGTTTACTGATTTTTGGTTTACTGATTTTTGGTTTTAGTTTTTCTTTATGTATTTAAATAGATCCTGTAAGAACCATTGCATTAGATTAAATTAGATTGAGTTATAATAATAACAACAAACGCTAAATTATATAAAACAATATTCAAAAGACAAAGAGAGCATAAGAACAATAAAACACGCTTATATTATAATATGTGAAAAATATATATATTGACGACCGGTTGGCGCAGCGGGAGTGTAAGCGACTGCTACGCCGAAGGTCGCGGGTTCGATTCCCGCTCAAGTCAAATATTTGTGTGCATGAACATGGATGTTTGTCTTGGTCTGGGTGTTTCTATGTATAATATGTATGTATTTACAAAAAAAAAGTATATATGTATGTTTATCCATTATCTAGTACCCATAGTACAAGCTTTGCTTAGTTTGGGACTAGATGGCGTTGTGTGAATGTGGTAGAATATTATTATTATATTCAAATTGAGAGCGGCGTTTGGAGAACTTAGAAGCAGCCATGCGTGAGAACGAGCAGAGGTCGCGACTAAATAACATCGAGATTAAAGGCGTTCCAGTAAAGTCATCAGAAAACCTGTTCGATATTATTTCTAAAATAGGCAGTAAGATCGGTTGCAAAGTTTCGAAGGAACAAATAAATTACATCGCCAGAGCGTAACAAGAAGGATAGTAAAAACATTATTCTATCACTTCACAACCGATATTTAAGTGACGATTTTGTGGCTGCAGCTAAAAAAAACAAGTCTCTAGCGGTCTCCGATCTGGGGATGTCAGGTGACGGCAAAGTTTATGTCAACGACCATCTGACCTTTGACAACAAACAGTTGCTTAACAAAGCGAAGACTCTCGCAAGAGAGAAAATTTTTTCCTATATTTGGGTCAAGCACTCCAAAATCATGGTGAAAAGAAACGAAACTTCCCCTACCCTCCTTGTCAAAACAGAAATGGATCTCAAGAAAATAACTTAATTAATAAAATCTTATCATACTTACACTATTTTATTATGAACACTAATGTGAATAAGTTGCGAGACACTGGTATGTTTACATTTTTCTATTCAATAGCATCGCTGACGATCAACGCTTTTGTTCTCTTATCGCTAGGGTCAGGGCCGGCTACCTGCGCTAATTGATTTCTCAATTATAAACCTTATGCTTTAATAAATAAATACTTTATTAGCGCATTGCATAAAACAGACTCAATAGATATAATGCCTGACCGTGTTGTTATTAAGTTAAAATATTATGCGAGTATTAAATTGCTACAAGCGAAATGTTGTGGGTATTATTATATTTCACGTACAAAACTCATTATGTTGAATAACCTTTCTTTTTTAAAGTTCACATTGCAATTTCTGTTTCTATTAGTGTTACTACTGTACTGCTCAGTGATTTACTCGCGCGGCTAAAACTCGTAACTACTATCCATTATGCCAATTAAAGTGTATTATCAAAATGTACGTGGTCTGCGGACAAAAACATCTAGTTTTCTGAGAAGTGTGTGCTTAAATAACTATGATGTAATATGTTTAACTGAAACCTGGCTTAAGGATGATTTTGACAGTAATGAAATCCTGGACGACCGTTATCTTGTTTGGAGGCGTGACAGAAATTACACAAATACTAATCAAATGGTAGGGGGTGGAGTGCTTATTGCCGTTCGACGAGAACTGGTGGCAGATATGCGTTGTGAATGGTGCTCGTCTGCCGAGGACATATGGGTAAGTCTAACGCTACGGCGTTCCCGTCCCAAAATGTCGTACAAACTGCATATTTGTGCCGCCTATTTGTGTAAACAAAACTTAGGGCCTAATTTGCTTTCGCAGTTGACCTCGTTTTATGAAAAATTAAATAACATCGTAATGAGCAATATTACAGACTCCTTTCTGGTGCTAGGCGATTTTAATCAGCCAAATCTTGTATGGCAGCCGGCGGAAGACGGCTACTCATTATATCCGACAAATATCCAGGGCGCGGTTCAGTCGGATTTTATTGATGTACTAAATACGTGCAACCTTCTCCAATACAACAGCTGTAAGAATGTTAACGATCGTGTGTTGGACTTAGTTTTTGGAACAACCATATTACGGTGGAAAAATGTATGGATCCATTAGTGCCTGAGGACCCCCACCATGTAGCCCTTACCCTATTGGCCGACTTCGTTCAATACCACACATTACCTACACGTCCAAGAGCCACCTTTATGTATCACTTAGCCGATTTCAGCTCAATATCGCGTGAATTGGACAGTTTCAACTGGAGTAATGATCTTAGTAATGGGACAATAGACGCTGCTTTATCTCTATTTTATAACAGATTGGACAAAGTACGGCAGGCATATGTACCTACTAGGATTAAAAAAGCTACAAATAAGTTCCCCCCCTGGTTTAAAACACCTCTTATTAAAATATTAAAAGAAAAATTTAAATACCACTCCAAGTACAAAAAATATGGTAATCTCTCTGACTACTCGTCTTTTATATTGTTGTGGGATCGTGCTAAAAGATTGGAAACTGAAATGTATGACGACTATATTAGATCTATAGAGTCAGCGATTTACAAATCACCGAAAGCGTTTTGGTCATTTGTCAAAAGTAAGCAGTCCTCTAATGCCTACCCGTCCACTATGAAGAATGGTAACTGCTCATCAGGAGATGTTAACGTCATTTGTAATATGTTTAGTACATTTTTTTATGGCAATTTCCTCCAACCCAATGATACTGGTAACAATAACTATACATTGGTACATCTGCCTTCTCAAACAAGTACAGACATAAACTCAGTGGCAATTCATGAGACTAATGTGCTGAAACTTCTGCACTCTATTGACTTAAGCAAGTCTGCAGGACCTGATGGCATACCGCCAATCCTAATCAGTAAGTGTGCTAAGAGCTTGTCTGTACCCCTTACCATATTGTATCGCAGAGCATTAAAAGAAGGAGTGGTGCCGAAAATTTGGAAAAACACATTCATCACGCCTATACATAAGAAGGGGGCCAAAGACCAAGTTGAAAATTATCGTCCAATATCAAAGCTCTGTTTATTTGCTAAGATATTAGAAAAATTAGTCTATACGTCAGTTTATCATTGTATAAAACATTGCCTCAATGATTACCAACACGGGTTTCTCAAGAATAGGTCCACAGTGTCAAACCTCCTTACTTGCTCTGAATACTTGACAAATGTAATGTCTGAGCCGTCCCAGGTAGACATCGTATACACAGACTATACGAAAGCGTTCGATCGCATTGATCATTCCATCTTACTCCGTAAGCTGCTTGATCTAGGAATAAGGGGTGACCTGTACAGGTGGTTCACATCCTATATTCAAAATCGCTGCCAGACAGTGGTTCTGAATGGTTTTAGTTCAGCGCCCGCAGAAATCCCTTCAGGAATTCCCCAGGGATCTCTCCTTGGCCCATTGCTGTTCGTGATATTTATCGACGATATAGGTTCCTGTTTTACATATTCTAAAATAATTCTGTACGCAGACGACATGAAAATATTATGTCCCGTCTCACAACCTACTCACTGCTATGGTCTCCAAAATGATCTAAATAACTTACAAAGCTACTGCATACGTAACAAATTGCAACTAAATATATCTAAATGTTTCGTATGCACATATACTCGAAAACCAACTCCTATAATCTTTGACTACAAAATCAATGATATGACAATCAACAGAACTAACTCAATGAGAGATCTTGGCGTCATCTTTGACTCCAAGTTGCTTTTTGATGCTCATAATGAAAATATTATAAACAGGGCTAACAAAGCACTTGGTTTTATTTTTAGGATTGCGTCAGAGTTCAAAAACATAAAGACGTTTAAGATTCTTTACTGTGCATTTGTCCGCAGCCACCTGGAATATGCTTCGCAGGTTTGGAACCCAGTTTTCAACATTTACGCCGACCGAATAGAACGCATTCAGAAGCGTTTTCTTCGATTTGTGCAATTTAAGACTCGCAAATATACCTCTAACTATATTGTACGCTGTAAGAAGTTTCATATACTACCATTATTTGAAAGAAGGCGCATAGCAGATCTTGTTTATCTATTTAAGATTGCTAATGGTTCGATTGACTGCCCTGAACTACTAAGTAAGTTGGGATTAATAACACGCACCGCGTATCTACGTCAGCCTAGTTTACTTTATATACCGCCAGTAAAAACCACGTATAGGCAAAACTCGTTCCTGATAAGGGCGTGTAGATCGTTTAACGAAGTATCTCGACATGTTGATTTAGATTTGTTCAATACCAGTGTCCCACGACTAAAAAAGTTACTTGTTGATAATTATTTCTCCTAGCTGTTTATACATGATAAGTAAGCCTTATTCATTTAATTTCTTGTTCTTTTGCAATTAACTTCGTGTCTCTGCCGACTTTTGTTGCATTTTTTTTTTATGTTTACTTGTGAAAACTTGTAAATGGCCCTCAGCTTCATAAAATTGTAAATTGTATGTCCTTGTAAGCTGTAAGTTTTCCGAAAAGATTAAAATAAAATAAAATAAATAAAATCTGAAAAAGAGTTTAAGTTAAGTTTTGGATGGGTACAAAACCGGAGGAATATTACGGAAATCTTGTTTTACCGTTGAGACTAGCTGGGTAACTGCTTTTCATGTGGGTGTTTTCGTATCCACAGCAGTTTTGAAACTTATCAAGGAATGTTGCCACCTGTTGATTGTAATCGCCTCCAATTCGTGGCAGTTTGAGATGCGTACTTCAACGTAATACTCGCCGTGCTTGGTAGGATCATTTTGATATGTATTACCGGAAGCTACACGACGTGACAAGAATTTTTTTAATGTTGCAGCTCGAACGGGCACTGCCCCTTCATCCTGTAATATATAAAAATAAGAGATACATTACTTCATTCGCTTCATGACGTATGCAACCATGTATGAACTAGGTAACTTTATCGTTAGCCAAACAGTTTAAATACGATTTGTACCAAACAGACAGAAATAGAAAAATATCTACCTAACTACTATGTTAACTACATGACAAGCTTTTATTAAATCGCTTGCCCCCATACACATAATACGTGACACACATATATAGCATAATCTCAACAACAGTTTGGTAGGGTGTTACAGACTAGTGATTCATAATAAAGGAGGAACATACTTGATATCTGACGAGTATAGACGACAGTTCCGGATTTGAGTTATTAGTAAGAACTTTCTGATAATACTAGTGGCTACTCGAAAGCGAACCCGACACCTTACTCGAACATCATCAACACAAACTTATGTCGCTTAACTAGCGAGACAATCGCTTTCTCATGTCTACAACAACATACTAATTGACATATATGCATAGTCTCATACCTGGGGATATCCCCGAAAGGGTAGGCAGGAGTGTATTGCTACACCCACGTTTCACCAGGTTAATTTTAGTCCCACGTAATAGAGACATATCAGACACACATATCCAGACTCTATACTGCTACTCAAAATTTCCTAACAGAAAAACCCAATGACACTGCCCGACCGCAGGGAATCGAACCCAGGACTTCCTTATTCCACGCCCGAATTATGCCTTAGGACCAACGAGACAGTAATTAACACAGCTTAAATATGTACTTAATTTTGACTCACCTCTGAATCAGGGAAGACATTTAATTTCTTTTTCTTTATGGTGGCTGGTCCTGTGTCGGTCTCGGACTCCGAATCAGTTTCCAATACCGCTGGTTTTTTCTTCAACTTCGGAGCTTGTGGAGGCTGTTTTTTAACTGCGTGAGGCTTAACTTTTTTGTTTTTTGACGTAGAAAGCCCTTCTTCATCTGATTCAAAAGGATTATTGATTGAAGACCTGCAACAAATAATTAGTTAGTAAAAAAAAAAACAAAATGCTAATATTATTTTGCTTGAACTAAATTATTGTTTACATACATACTTAGCGCCTGAGCAGTGTCTATCGCTGACAAATGTATCTATGAAGTATTGCAAAACACCTCGAATGCCTATATTTAAAGCCTGAAATCATAAAGCAGCGATCAGATTAAATACTTCTTATATTGATTTAAATTTTCAAGCTAAGATAATGAAATTAATATATTTAAATTAGGCTCTATAGACATCTAGTGTAGGGCTTAGTTTTAATTATTATATGCTACAATTAGACACCTCAATGTGAACAAAGTCTAACCAGCCAAATTTGGAAGCAATACTATCTCGGCGACGCTCTGTCGCTGCAACTTGAGACAATAAATTTATAAGGCAATGATATGTACTCACAAGATGCTAGATGCCTTAAGCAGCTTAATTTAAAATGGTTCGTAGTTTTAACTTAATTAAGTGTCCATTATAAATTGACTTTCATATTAAGACAACTATATTAATGATTTTGTAAAAGATCCACTTTATGGAAATTTGAAAAGTAATGATGAACAGTAAAAGTTGTAAACGTATATGATTTTTAAAGATTATATCTATTTTCAATTAAATAAAAAAATGTATCAGAGCTTGTATTTTTATTCTATTAAATTAAAGTAAGTATATAATCTGCTTCTTAACGTAGGTTGTGTTATTATAAACCATAGATAAAAGAAAAGAAAGTTATGTTTAAATTCGACATTATAAGCTAAACGTATTGTATGTCATATTACATATAATTATAATATTAATGTATATTTACTAACCAAAATTGTGTATAGGTATATTTGTACTTAAACAGTTAAATCACATTAGAGCACTCTTATAAAATTGTTTGTTATACTAAACTAATGCTAATTGAATGTATTTAAAATAAACTATTTTTTAATAAATTATTATTATTATTATCAGCCTTTAATAACTATCTATCTATTCATACTTGCAACCTACCGCATACAACTTACCTATACGCTCCGCCTTTTGAGAAATCGGTTAAAGCTTGGTTCTTTTCATCACAGTATTTTTATTTTATTTAGGGAGATATATCAGTAGTATGTGCAATGAAAACTATTATTTATACAATAATAATTATAACGATTAGGTACCTGTAACTAATGGTGTTACCGAAAACATTTATAAATACTTAATAGCAAATTTAATGCACTATAAATGATATTGCATCGATCCAAGTATGCAAAAGAAAAACAAAAAAAAAATACAACATTTTGATAGCCCCTCATAGATCACTAAGTCACACTCGAACCTTACAATGAGTACCTATATTCTACTATTGTTAATTTTCTAACAATAACTCATCCATGAATATAAATTAAAACGTTACAATCGCAAGCAAATAGCTTATACCTCACTAGCAACCCGACCCGATTGTGATATTATTAAACAAAAATAAAAAGTAGTGTACAGCATTCAGAGATAAAATACCTTTCTAACATTGATATCAAGTTTATGACTGGATCTGCAGTACTGGATTTTACTCCGAACATACAAACTCACAACCTTCACCCCTTTATAATATTAGTACCGAGGATAGCAAGGCAATTAAAATTAATGATGGATCGGATCGGATGGCAAGGTGGCGATAGCCGAGTGGATATACCAACAGACTGCCATGCAGAGGGTATCGGGTTCGAATCCACGGCGCGCACCAATGACTTTTCGGAGTTATGTGCGTATTGAATTGTTAATTATCGCTTGTCCCGTGCCTCGGAGAGCACGTTAAGCCGTCGGTCCCGGTTGTCATGAAGATCTATGACAGTCGTTACAGGGCGTCAGTACCTTCTAAATAAACTGACACTAGTCTAAACCATGGAATATCGCTATCCTTTCGGGTTGCGGAGGTCAGACAGGCAGTCGCTCCGTGGAAAAGCTAATATTCAGCCAAATCCGGTTAGACTAGAAAGCGGACCCCAGATTGAAACTGGGATAACGCTAAGAGGATGATGGATCGGGTGGCGGAGTGGTTTGAGCATCTGACTACCACGCCGATGGTCTCGGGTTCGATTCCCGCACAGCAAGTCAAATATACGCGTGCATGGACATGGCTGTTTGACTTTTTCTGGGTGTTTCTATGTATAATATGTATGTATTTACAAAATAGTATATAAGTAGGTATGTCTAGTACCCATAATACAAGCTCTGCTTAGTTTGGAACTAGATACCGTTGTGTGAATGTGTGGGACTATTATTATTATTATTATTAAGTGTTTAGTAATCTTATTGTTGCATGCCTGTTGCAATTGACATTAGTTCATAACTTAAAACAAAGTGAGCTCTAAATAATGTTCAATCACTGTAAGCAGACACGCTTCGAACAATAACTGCTATGCGAACATTAATGTAATCAACGGACATCTGAATCGATGCAATCAGATTACTTTAGGTTATATATTATATTGATCGTTCTCGATTATAAAATTGGGGCTTCTGTATCACGCAGCTCGAGCGGCGACGCGAGAGGAAGTGATGCAGAAGCCCCAATTTTACCCTACTTACCTATTTCAGATCAGGTAAACACACTTGCAGTTGTTCCATTGTAACGGTAGAAAGAAAAACCTATCTCTTGCGTACAAAGAAAATACTATTTACTGAGGCTTCCCTCTTTTGTTATTTCTCGGCGGAGGTACGAGTTTTAAAAATTATTAAAAAATAAAGCAAATATGTTTAATCCGATATCTTCCCCGTTCCAAAATAAGAACTCGGACACAAGAAGTTATTTCGTTTGTATGAATGGAACTTCTTTTTAAAAAAAAAATTTATAATTTCCTTTAAAAGAAAATCTTAAACAAATATTTATACTGCAAATCGGATAAATAATCCTTATCTGTGATCGTTTTATTTATACCCAGTACCGATCGCGCCTTAATGTAGGTATATTTTACAATTCTTTACTCAAACATACTCTTCTTTTTATTCGCCAAAAGTTAAAATAGTTAAAGTTTACATAATTATATTATATTACATCATAACTACCAGACGTGTAATTCCGTGAACTTTTACTGCCTACCACTTATCTTCAGATTGCGCTTCTAAATTTCTATATAATCTATAGTAACTTTAGTAATAATGTATGTTTTTCATTTCTGTGCTAACTATTGTATTAAGATTAAGTACATAAATTCTAAGGGAAGACACTAAAGCAAGATAAGACAGTTGAACTAAAAATAATGGTCGATTAATATAACAAATTATATACCTCTAAGGTAAAACTTGAGCAATAAAGCAATTCTTAAGTCATAAATATAGTAAAAAGCAAATCAAACGCTAGAATAATTTGCTATAAACATAAATAGCTACTTACAAACACTAATATCACAAAATAAATGAACTCTATTTTTATACGATAAAACCGATATATCTCTGAGGCTTGTTACTTGTAAAAACAGTTGGGGAGTTTGTTTGGTCACCTAACATTGACGTATGAAAGTTTCCCTTTATTTATAACAGAAGCAAATAACATATCTGTCAGTCAAAGTAGGATAGATACTTAATATAATACACGTTTCTTGTATTTATTTATATACCTACGCCAAAGAAGGATTCTTTGGCGCCGTATTGGGGTGTAGAAATCCCTTGTTATGGAGTCTGGGTGGAAAAAGCTAGTACTTCTTCCACTACTTAAAGTCGAATTTGGAACCTGGAGATAGTAAATATGTTTGATGTCTAAAATTAGTTCGACGCTACGATCTACCCTCAAAACCAATT
Organism: Euclidia mi; assembly: GCA_944739405.2. Lineage (NCBI taxonomy): Eukaryota > Metazoa > Arthropoda > Insecta > Lepidoptera > Erebidae > Euclidia > Euclidia mi. The sequence continues at coordinate 42,778 of CALYKY020000233.1, forward strand.
TCCCTTGGTGAGGGGACACGCGAATTTGCACCCTCAGCTATACACCATGTATTTTAAATCAGTATTTTCCCTAAAAGTATGTGCTCGGCCCATTATATAGAAGCTACGTATAACATTTATTTTACAAAATTTGTAAAGAAAATTTTAGGCAAAATAATCTTTCATAGCATAACAGTGTGACGGTCGAAGCGTAAGGTCAATGCACTTTATTAATAATCAAAAAGTAGCTTACCCTTCGTTCACGACACAGTTTAGTCTTGTGAAATGCTGATTCTGAATAATTATTTTATTAGATTTTTTTGTTTTGTATATTTTTGTAAAATAAATATTATAGGTATCATGGGCTGAGTACATACTTTTCGGGAAAACACTAACTTAAAATACACGCTGGATAATTATATTCCTGAAGGATTAGACATTAATTCTACAGATACATTATTCAATCAACTACATAATATGTTCTGAATCATTGATATGTTTGTCATCCAAAGCTTGTAATAAGCTAATAAATAAAAATGTACATTTCATAATTTGCTTATTAACAGCTTCAGCTTAACATTAGTGCGAATTTCATAACAGACAAATCAAACAATATCTGCCAGGCCCGACTATAGAGCCCACTTAACCGTGCGACGGGACTGACTGGTCAGTTTGATCGGAACACAACAATAAGTATTCAGTCAGTTTATAAAGACATTCAGTGGGACTGTAGTAACACTTCGGTCAAGGCTGCCAATTCATACTGAAATCAACAGGCGACTACTGATACACATAGATATAGCCTCTATTTCCCGGTTGTACCACCATCATCATCATCTCATGCTTGTCCCAGTTGTGATCCAAGACCTTTGCTTTGGAGCCCAGAGGCTGGGCTTTTCTGCGTCGAACCATCCGGGTCAGAGCCCATTCGTCCCCTAAGATTCGCACCCTGTGCCCATTCGTCCCCTGGAACTTTTGAGGGGCCCATTCGTCCCCTGAAGAATATTTATTTTTATTTATTGTTCTAATATAAGTACATGTATATGTGTATACTGCAGCTTGGTAGTCCTAGTACAGTCACGCAGAAAAGGGTAAAATAAAAAATATTGTAATTCGGTAGATATCATGTTTATTTCAAATAAGATTACATACATACATACATACATAGACTCACGCCTGTTTCCCTGAAGGGGTAGGCAGAGGCATATTAAACGCCCACTTTTTTCACTTTTGGCAGGTGCACCACTTGCAGGTGAGGTTGGCTTGGGACCCTAAGTTCTTGGTGGGAACCCTATGCACCCTAATCCCAAATAAGATTAAGTTTAATAAAATGCCTCTAGGCTCTAGGCCACAGAATAGATAGTTCTTACGAAGGCATGTCTAGGCATTAAGTCAGTCTTCAAAATAATTATTCAACTTTTGGTTTCTTGTACATTTGTAAATATTTAGCAAAATATATGATTATTATAATATCTTTATGCAGTAAAATAAAACTGTGTAGCTATTTAAATTAAATCTCAGTAATAACTAAATTTTAGATTAATTTACATCCAGTGTAGAAACAAATAACCAAATATCAATACCAATATAACAAAAATAACAATTCATTGTTAGTACTTGTACAGTCAAAGAGATCTACAAAATAATGCAATATCACAATAACTTTGTATAAAAGAAATATAAAAAGTAAAATCAGTCTTTATCAACTATGTAAAACCAACATTTTTACTAACTGCAAATACACATGCAAAATCACAATGTCCTAGAAACTAACAAAATATAACTCTTTTACAAAAATCAGCCTTGATTGACCATCATATTCGGGGTAGTAGAGCCTTGCTGATTTCAGCATGAATGGGCCGGTTCGACCGGAGAAGTACTACCCTCTCACTGAAAATCGACGTAAAGTAACAGTACCTAAACTGTTGCGTTTCGTTCGGTGAGTGAGAGTGCCGGAGGCCCTATCCCTTATTCCTTCTCCCTCATCCCACTCCTTATCCTATCCCTTTTCCCAACCCCAAGGGGCGGCAACGCACTTGTGACTCCTGTGGTGTTGCGGGTGTCCATGGGCGGCGGTAATTGCTTATCATCAGGCGATCCGTCTGCTCGTTTGCCGCCTATTATTACATAAAAAAAAATCATATAAATCAACATTAAATATAAAATATGCAAAAAAATAGAACACATATGAACAGTAAATAATCACTTCTTATTTTTTTTGTATATTTACGAACTACATACATGCAAACTCATAATAAAAATATAACAATACAAAAAAAATACTAAAATCACAGTAATTATTGAAGTCTAGATAAATCAACATATTTTTTTATATATTAACCAACTACATGCAAAATCGTAATAACTTAAATCTAATAAAATATAACTAGAAGTACTCCACATTGAGCTAAAACGAAACACTTAGAATACAAGAACATAATAACATCCACTAATATGATAAAATTATAATTGCGGATAAAAAATTGCTATACATATTTAGGAGTAAATAATTTAGTTTTGACTTTTTAGTCAAATTATGACTGTAGTATTCCACCAAAAAGTGAATTACCATCAATAATAATACTAATCATATTCCAGGATTCAAATGAGATAATTCGATTCAATTATGTTTAAAATATTATTATTATAATATTAACAGTATTGTTTATTTCGTTAGGCGAACTTCATTTAATAAAAGACCAAAGACACATTGAACAGTCTCGTATTCGCAGTCACTTTCAAGAACCAATATGTCACCGAGCCAGCCATAACATACAAACAAAACACCTTATCTATTTTGTAACCCGTTTTTTTAACAAGTCATTCGTATAGAGACAATATTACATCGTAAGCCTATCGACAGGTTATATTATTATCATGACGGATTATCATTCATCATAGCTTTTTTTTCAATGATCTGTTATGATTTATTAAATCAATTCCGTTAATAAACTGTTCACAAGTGTACTATGTTAACCGTTTCTTATGTAAACTATAGCTAATTTTATCTCAGGGGACCAATAGGCACCTGAAGAGGTGCCGAATCTTTAACTTATATTGTATATATATTAGAGGGGACGAATGGGCACCTTAAAAATAATATTTTTTATTAAAATATTAATTGGTCCCCTACCAGGAGACCAATGGGCACCTATATAGGGGCCGAATCCACAACTTTTATGCTGGGGGACGAATTTTAGGGGACGAATGGGCTCTGACCCTAATTGTCGCTTAAGATACGGGACACGTGTGTAATGCGACCGCCTTACTTGCGGGCAATCGGGGTTTAAGCCGAATAGGTACATACGTATAATTAAATAACGATCGATTTTCTTAGTAATAGCTGAAGGCTTGTTGGATTGAATTATTCATATATTTATCCGTGTCCTCGACAATGTCGGTATCCGAGCGCGTCCTAGCCATTCCATAAAACCATCCAAAGCATCGATGGCTTTAAAAGATCTACGTCTACTGTAAAGTGAGAACACTGTGAAATCTCTCCAAACCACTCCTCCAATATAGAACTTACAGTGTCGTGCCCAATCCAGTATCTACGGCTTTAACACAACCTCGCTCTAGACTTAGTTAGTAGTATGTGGGCGGTCATAAAAATCCCAGAAATTGTGCGGAGATTAAAAAAAGATTGCACAAGCGTCATTGTTTTTAGTATTATTTCTTGATTCTTTAGCCTGTGCATTGGGTTCCAACAAGAACTTAGGATCCCAAGCCAACCTCACCTGCTAGTGGTGCACCTGCCGATCAACGGACGAGGCTCTGGCAAACAAAATATCCCGATAAGCGGCAATAGGCTCGTCACCTATTACATGGGATCAAAACACTGGCGAAAAGTGGGCGTTTAATATGCCTATGCCTACCCCTTCGAAGAAACAGGCGTGAGTCTATGTATGTCTTTAGCCTGTCTTCTTGTTACTTCAGACCGTATAACCTGTTGGAAACGTCAAGCGTATAAGCGTTTAAATAAACACTGAAATACATTTCATCCAGAATGCACAGATGCAATAAACCCACACAAACACACCACCCTGTTAACGTTCAATAAAATATTTAATTAAACCAGACATTATGTTATATTAAAGCGAATTTCATGCGGTACTTCATGAAAAACTGATCGAATAAGGAATTTCGTCATACACGTTATTAATTTTAATCGAAAATTCCACTCTATTCCCGGATTAATTATGTACATTGACTATACCTATATGGTAGTTAAGGTTATGTATTATATTGGTGTGTGTACAACTGTCCGGATATTGATATAATTATTAATTAGACGAGCTTTGGAAAGCCGATCGGGCAAATGTAATTGCAATGCCAACACCGACAAGCCACCCGACACTTTTGTACAATTTAATACTATAATTCAAATGTGTACTTTGGTAGCAATTCATTATTATGATAGCAATACCTCGTTTACCATAGCATACTCGTAAAATTAGTTTCTTAGGCAAATATTTGACTGCCAGTGGCAGTCAAATATTTGCCTAAGAAAAAATTTGTTTTGTTGTAAATGATATTTTATTGGCAAATCTTTTTCCAGGGAATCAATGACGCGATGACTAGCGGTAGTCCTGACAATAACGCGTGTCTGTGTCTTCTGGCATAGAAACAATACCAAGGAAAATGACTCAGAATTTTGCATTGTATACATCAAAAAGTACAAGAGAAAACCAAAATGAAGACGGTGCAGCAAAAGCGACGCCGTTAGATATTCAGTAGATAGAAAAACTATTCTTTTAATTAAAGCCTTCTCATATTCAACAATAAACAAAGCAGCTGACGGCAAGTGAATTTTATGCCTATGCCGACTACTTGGGAGGTAGAGAACCAACACTTTGGTGATACTCCAAAGCTTCGTAGCTACCTAATTATGTCTAATGATGAAGCTTAAGTTTGTCTTGGAACGAGCAACTAAAATTACATAAGGTACGCTTATAACAACTGAAGTGCAACTGAAAGATGCATAGTTTTTTTTTAATTCATAGCTTCTCTCAGTAGTTACATTGCAAATACACCTACCGTTCAATAAACAATTCACAATCATGATACCTTTGCTTTTCCAACTTATACCTGAAGCTTCGTATTTACAGCCTCTTCCTGTTTGCTACTAATCCACCATTTACGACTGCCAAAAGACATAAATAAAACCAAACTCATTCGACCTTTCCCAAAACAAATCTAATAACGCTTCAAGCTACGATTGTTTTGTAGAACAACTCCAGCGAACATAAAAACCAGCTGTTAACTATTAGCCAGTACATTAGCAGCGGTACGACACGGCCACGAGTCAGTCGAGTAACTGAAAATTGCGGCAACAGCAGGCCACATCGCTGGCTGCCAAACGAACTGTGAAAATAATGGGCACACAGTAATGCGCGTCTTAAATCGACTGATGCAACGGGATGTCAGCGCTCCGCCATAACACGTCAAATACGTCGGATCATTTGCAAACTATGCTGAAGCATGCAAGCTAAAGCATGTTAAAATTCAAAATCAATATTCCAAGTCATTTATTTAATTCAGGTTACAGAGTAACACTCGTCTTAACTAACTTTACATATTTTACGTTTTCACACTTCGACAACTTACTTGATCATCATAGAATTTTGTAACAATGTTTTCAGAAGAGAAAACGTCGTGGCGAAACGCCAATGGCAAAAGTTGATTATGCCATAATCTACGTTACAGTTATTTGTTGAGTATTAGTATATATATATATATATATATCGATGGTTAAGTAGTGCTTTATTTCAGATACACGAATGTCATTACACTCCTGCAGAAAAAAAAACAACATTATCATAGAGATAGGGGCAAAAACAGGAGTAGATTGGACAGAATTCCGTTATGGCGTAGATAATAAGAAATTATTGTAAGGAAATAAATAACGAACTTAAAGAAACATTGAAACTTATTTTGAACACTTAAATAAACTGAGACTAAAGAGAATAAAACCAGACCAACTAATATTATTTTAATATCAGCATCGACCTAGCGTTATCCCGGTTGCATCCAAAAGTTATTGTTTTGGTGCTGCGGTGCCGTTTCGATCCAGATTTAATATTATATTAACTGTTCCTCAGAGTGCCTGCCGTCAGACCACGGTAACCCATAGACGATGGTTTTGACCAATATCAGCAAGGGTCATCAAACTCCCCATAGTTATGGAAGCTGTTATGAAAATATTTGTCGTATCCTCGTTAGGATACCACAAATATTTTTTCATAATAGCTAGGAGCGACGGGTCAACGTGCAAGCCGAAGCACGGGGCACGCAATAACAATTTAATAAGTAGACGTAAAAGTAACGGTATGATGCGATATTTACTTATCATCGGGTATCTGCTCTTGGTATAAAACAACTAAAATTCCTTGAGGGGTATTGAGCCATCTTGTCTCTAAGATATTCAATTAGGAAACTTTTACAATTAATAACCTAATGCTATTATTTATAGAAGGCTCGTTACAAGATTCTTATTGCTTATTTCATTCATTACATAGTACGCACTTTAAAAGACACTTAAGTAAAGTCTTCCAGAGTTAAACAACCCGAGAAATGTTGATGAAGTAGTCTCGAGTTCTAGCCACGATGGATGTTCCATCAATGTCTGAAATAAGTGTACAGTAACTAGAACACAATCAACCGTATCTATCATTCATTCACCCGAAATTGTTTGTGCGTTCTCTTCGCAATGAATTGCAACCAATGCATTCTTATAAAAGGGAGCATTGAATGAAAAATCAGTTCAATCGCTTCAATACAATGTATTGCGTCTCAGTTTTGCTCTTCGTGAAATACTAGAGGACCTAGTCTTCAAATTTAATTAGAAGTCATGTTATAGACTAAGCGAAATGATAGACAAAAAAGATCAATGTCACGTCGGTTTAAGGCTACAAATCCAACATGACAGGTTCTAGCTAGGATGATGTATCTCTATGGATTTGACAAGCAAATAATAATACCGTGACAGACCGAGATAATGAGATGCAGAAATACATAAGAGCAAAAGAGACAAAGATAGCATTTTTTGTCTTTGTCAGAGTTTTCGTTTTTTTTGTTGGTCACAACTGAATATTGTGACCAACAAGCGGTTGAGCTCTGGATAATATCCGCGAAATATTGTGTAATTATTGTTATTGATTGTGAACTTGTGTAATTGTGCTTAGTGAAAATATCATTGGTTCATATTTATTATGGTGATTTGTTACATTTTAGGCTGTAAAAGCCGTAGTGAGCGGAAATGTGAGAACGTAACCTTTCATTCGTAAGTACGATATTTTAGTTATAATATCTATTTATACATGCAAATATTGCTAGAATGATACAAATAGTGTATTATTATATAAGGAAACATGTCTAAATTACATCAATAAACCAAAAAATGCTATTTTATTTTCACCGCGATTTTAGTATTATACAATTGAATTCAATAGGTCGTTGAACGTTGACATAGCCAAAAGTCATCGATACTTTTTAATTTTACAGCGTTGAATATTTTTAGGGATACCACAGGAGCGTTTGGGAAATTACCCAAATTTTGGGTAATTTGCCGTTATTTAGTTTCATATGAACCTAAGATTAATTATTAATTTTAATTTGTTTTCCGATTCTTTGTAGTAATGAAACTATTTGTTTATAGATTTCCAAAGGACTGCACGATCCGACAATTATGGATACGTGCAACAGGATGAGAAAACTGGAATCCAAATAAATATGCAAGAGTATGCTCGAAACACTTTGAGCGAACGTGTTTTAAGAAAACTCCCCGCAATACTTTTTAGGAATCATTCTCAGTTCCTACACTACATATTTTTACCAAAGAGGTAAAATACTATTAACCATATTTTCTTTTTTTTAATTACCGCAATACATCTCATGATAAGCTATATTTGTGGTCTATAATGAAGCATGCTTACCCCATAAGAACCGATTCACTCCCGCTTTGAAAGTTAAAAAACATTACTCTTTTTCAATCTAGCAATTTTCGCTTTGAAATTGCTAGATTGAAAAGGAGTAATGTTTTTATTGCGAAACAAAAAAATATGGGTTTTATTTTTATATTATACAAAATCTTAGCTTATCTTTATTCATGTTTTATCATTCTTTTTAGGTTCCATTGAGATGCGACGACAGCACCAAATGTATGGAATCCGAAAATCCTCCTGCGACTGCAAGTACTGCGAAAATAGCCACAGAATCACGTTATGTAAGTTTTTTATATTAGTAACACTAAGATGTGATTGGGCTATTTATTTATAAAATGTGTAATAATAAAATAAATATATTTATATAATTATAAATATTTTTCAGATCTGTATGCCAATGGAAATCCCAACCACACCTACGCAAGCGATGGATATAGACACATCTAGTAAGTAGCTGTCACGTTAAACATAGAGATTATTTATTGGTGATTACTTTTATTTTAATATTTAACTTCATTTCAGGTTGATAATGTGTCTCCAAGAAAAAGGAAACCTTTATTAAAATTAGACCGTCAAACACAGTTAGCCCAAATACGAAAAAAATAAGCTAGCTAAATTAAGATCACAAAATCGTCGCCTCCTGAAAAAAAATACGGAGCTTTCTGCTGTCATCGAAAAATTGCATATGGCGGGCATGTCACCAGCCCGGAGAATCTTTCAGACATATAGTATCTGGTTGTTCTAGTTTTGCCAATGGCCAGTATTTACACAGACACAATCAAGTGGCCAAGATAATCCATAAGCAACTAGTCCCTCAAATATAATCTCATTGGTTCACCGTACTACAGATACAGATAATATATGTGCCCAACCCAGTTCTCGAAAAATGGCCGTACGTTGTTGTCCTGGTATAGGTCTTTCATTACAGACAGGTTTATTGTAACCAATAAGCGTGATATTGTGTGATCGAATGAGCAGAGCGACTCGCATTGATAGACGTTATTACCATATCGCATGACAGCAATCTCGTAAAAGCAGAGAAAGAGAAGGAGTTCAAATATTTGGGCCCAGCTCATGAGATTGTCGATATGTGTATGTAATGCCGATAGTTGAGTCAGTACATGGATTAATCGCCAAGAGCCTTTACCAACATCTAAAGATGCTCGCACTAGGCAGCAGAAAAACCAATATTTTTAACAACAACACTTTTTGAGTTCGATGCCAGTTAGAAGTACGCACACAATTTTATTTTCTTTCTTACTCACCATGCGGGCTCCTGGTTTAATTCTTTTAAATTATTTTATTTCTCACTTATTTTAGACCCAGGCGTATCTATAAGGGCGTAATTAATTTGACCTGTATATATAATATGATTTTGTAAAGATTTGAGTTTTTTTCTAACTAAGCCAATGACACTGTCAGTGACTTTTTCTATTTTACCTTAAATAAATGTGATTCATTATGTGTGAAATATTTTATTTGAAATTGACCCTAAAGTTAAATTTTATTTCTAATCTATTAGTTAACTCACTTATTACTGCAGCCTGCTCTCGATTGGTGATTTAATATAATTATGTAACTGAGCATACTGGGCTCGTGCCTCCCTTCAATTTGAGAAGGCCTAATTTAGTTTGGAAGATTTTAGACGAACACTTGACGGACGGGATAATTTTCTAAATAATAAGCATATAACTTCCAAAAGTCTGAAATACGTAACGTGGTTTTGTATTCGAAAATCATTACGTGGTAATGATCTCGTCATTGATCCTATCATTCCATATAGGTAGTGATTATTAGTGATATTATGAACATCAATTGCTTTATTCACCTTAAAAAGGTAATATAAGATTTTTTTTTGATCTTTACTTATTTACTAGTGTTTAAATAGGTATAAGCTGGATTTATTCACATATTTTACTTTATCTGAGGATTTATCAACATTCAATTGATATTCATTCTGAGTAAACCAAATCTAAAGATTTATTGCAAACATTATCGATATTTTATCGAAATTCATTTTGAGTAAGCACATCACTAGTCTAGTTAAAATTTACGACAATTTCGAAGATTCGAAATGACATTTGTATATTTATCTTTCTCTTACATGGGATAAAAATCATAAGTCAGAGTGAAGTAAATATATTGGGTAACGTTGCTATTTTAATTTTGTTATACATAACAATATTAAGTATAAAAAATACTTATCACACACCTTATGGATGGAATTCAATTCAACTCAATTCAGGTTTGTTACAATGCTACTTAAAAGTTAATATGTACTTCGTATAATTGTAGGGTAAACATTTACAACATCTGATAACACCAACTCAGGATGTACTCTATGTCTGTCCTTTACGGGTGTACGCAAATGTCGAGTCCATTTGATTCTTGGTCCAAGGGTTCTAGTTAAACAGCTTGGAGCGTCTAATGAACTTGTATAAAGTTACGTGTAGTTTTAGGCGCCTAATGTATGAAGGTATTACGAGGTGACAGATACACACAGGCTCACACAACGCGTGCGGTGTTTAATTCTGCTTTTGTCGTACCTTGGTGCGGCTGATAGCCAGTGTTTGCCCAACAAACTATTTCCTTGGTAAAAACACTCCGGAAATTAAAACCAGAGAAAAGTCTCGCGGGACATTAACTCGTCGAGAGAAAGGGATTTAATTTCAAATTTTTTTCGTGGCTTATATTTGTTTGCGGAAGATGAATAAGTGCTAGTACTTTCCGGGGCTCGACGTAAAATGCTTTCAGTGATGGTTGTTTAAAATATTCGTAGCTTAAAAGGCTCCGAAATGAAAGGCTACGCTGGAGTTAAATAATTTATAGGAATTCTTTTTAGAAGTTATTTGTTTGAAAAAGTGTTAATCATAGAACCATAATATTAAATTTAAGCATAAATCATTTCTACTTTTTCTTGGGCAGCTGTTTTTTTATTTATAAGATGTTGTTTATTGGCAACACTATATACTATGAACTTGTACGTTGAACAGTTTTTACGGCAAATCACTGCTGACATTTCAATCACTTTTTACCAGTCTGTACTGAATCGTTATATTGGTATGAATATAATGGTTAAAAGACAACAAATAGGTATTGATACTTCGATGACAAATGACTTTGAGTATACTGCACAGCATTTATTTTCAGCAAATCTCTTATCTACTTATTTGTGGCAACGGCGTTGTGGGATATTAAGGCGCTGTTATACCTCAGAAGCCGTGAAACACCTAATTTTTCGTCGCGCATCTAGCCATAACGGTACATATTACAAACTAGCAAAAATTAGAGCTTAAAGTCAAAAGTCGGAACAAAAGACTTTTGAAAGAATTTTTCATGTACGTAAAATATAATAACGGTAAAAAAATCACAAAATCGAGGCAGAAAATAATCTTTCGTCTCACTGTTTGCAATATTTTGATCGTAAGCTGTCATATTTTTTTTGATAATATTGTAGGAAATCTAATGAACTAAAGAATTACTCTATTTATTTTCATATTATACGTGTATATTTTGTAAAATTAAATAAAATCTGCCAAACGTCTATGATTTTGACGCTCGGTAGATGCCATCAATATCAAACGCTTCAGCAATTTAAACCTTATTAGCATAAGCGGTGTACTGAGTGTCAGTTGCTAGTTTACGCCCCGCCCAGACCTCATCATTCGGCTATGAGCCCTGTGAGAGATAGGTCATGTCGCTTGCGTCTCCGCTGCACGAAATTTTACGTAAACCTGTTTGTTATTATAATACGCCGATTTGAGTTCGTAATTTCATATTATATGTTATAGACTGAATACTTTGAATCAAATAGGCTTTTCATGTAACTATGGGCACATATAATTAGGACCTAAGTTTATACTCTTGTTGCGTTTAATGTGTTATTGTTTCTGTGCTTATAAATATATAATTAGAAGAATAAAATATGGACAATTAGAGAAATGAAGTTCTACGAAGGATTTGTACAAGAAAGCGTCGTAATAAAATAGAAATTCATCCATGGCCAAGTGATTATGAAATATGTAACATTTTTACACAAATTATTTTCATAAGTCTTTTATGACTAACTATGTTACTTATATATTATCGATTATGCATAATATAATTATATAAATTATTCTCACAATACATAGCTGCCACAGTTTTCAATTTTTGAAAGAGTAATAACATAAAATCGAATCATTTTATGTACCTATATTTCAAATTCATTAGCTTGTCAGAGCGCCTGGAGCGCTAAGATGCCGCCACGGCGAACAATAATGATGACAGCGCTAATATGGCGCTCCGCAATCCGCACACAAGCGGTAACGAATGTTGTATTATTGTGTTTTGAACATAAACCTTTTTAGGTACATCGGGTAAAACTTTGATTATTCATAAACTATTAGGTATGTCTCAGTACATCTAATATCTTTTTTATTTCTAAAATCAATCATTTATAAGTAAGAAGGTAACTTCTCTGTTTGCTATAACACAAGATATAGTATTTTTTTAATAATAAAGTACGTAACTAATTATCATTATTGTAATTACAGTGAAGTTAAAGATAACAGTTCTGCAACGTCTTACACACATTTGACTTCAGTCATTCCTAACACGATCTGTTCAAGAGCTAGCCAAGAAATGCCAAACAATTTTTTTAACAAATTTGACTCAAATTCCGTAGTGATAAGCAAAAATTACAAGAGGGATAGCAGTGACTGGTTCGAATTGCGTAAGAATATGTTGACAAATTGAAATTTTGGTATAGTGGTAAAAAGAAGAGATAACAGCAGTAAAGCCAACTTCGTAAAAAATATTTTGTACAAATAAAATATTTGCAATGTAAAATCAATTGCGCATGGAATCTAAAATCAACAACTGGCTTTACAACAACTGGCAAAGCAAGAAAATGTAACAATCGAGCCTTGTGGATTATCCGTTTATTGGTGCCACGCCAGATGGATTAATAGGTCCAAACACGATTGTGGAAATTTAATGTTCTATAGTTGCTTATAAGAATGGCCTGGAGAATAGTATAAGAGCAAATAAAATACAAATATGGAAACATGGTAAAAAAGTGAACTGACTAGTCTAAACAAATAATGTAATTGTTATTACCAAATGCAGGGGCAACGCCACGTTACACGCAAACAAAAGTCTTTATTTGCTGTGTGGAGTGGCGAAAGTATACCACTAAGAATAGAAATTATAGAAAGAGATGATGTTTTCTGGGAGAAGCTTGTGGCGTTTTATATGAATTTGGCAGTTGCCTGAAATTGTTGATTCTCGTCAAGCTCAAGGGATGGCATTGCGAGATCACGGAGAGGAAAATATTTCATCAGTGCTTGAAATTTCTACAATACCAAGCCGTAAAAGGAAAGTAAATGAAACTGTGCCTCGTGAACAACAGCAAATAATAAGTATTAAAGCCTTATCACCTCACACACTGCCTTTAACATTCGATGAGAATAAAGAAAACCTGCCGGGTTGTAGCAGACAGCTTACTTTTGATGAGCTGTAAACTCTGTATTTCGTTAATAAATCATAAATGAATATAAATAAATATCTTTAAATATTTATTTTCTTTGAAACAACACATATTTGAAGCGAAAGAAATTTTTTATATTTTTCCACACAAACATGTATGACGAGAGCTAACGAAAAAGCAGTAACTCAAATTCTAATTCTATAATTTTCTAAGCGACATAGCCAGACATAGTATCTCATGAATAAGGTATATCCACATATATTTTTGATGTTTCGTCTATTTTGAAAAATAATAATGGATTGGGTTTCGAAACGAGCCGCCTGAATTTGAGGGTATTGGTAGTGTAGGGGGCTTAAGGTAGTTCGTTTTAATCCCCTAAAAGTAATTTTGGCTGCCGGAGTTGCGTCTAAATATTTTTAAACAATTTCATAAATACTTCGGCAATTATGCAAAACGGAACATAGTTTTTATACTTTAGTACAGTTTTACAAATGTAATTTTTAGGTTTTATGTGAAAAACGTGAAACGAAACGCAAAACTGCCATCTTGGAATGATCATATTGACAGCTAATGTCAAATTTGTGCGTCATTGCTTTCGAGTGCCTTGGGTTAGGTGCGACTGCAATAAGTAAATAAATAGGTTATGTTAGGTTCTCTTTTGACCCTTAATCCGAAAATAGGAGCCCTTCGCAGGGCTCCGACAACCTTAGTTTATTAAACTAGTGTGATGAATGTGGAAGTTGGCAGTGCCATACACACCGATGTTTGGAGATTTTTTTTTTCAGAGGAAACCAAGTATTTCCGGCAAGTGAAAATGGTGAGTGGGTTTCAAGACCTCCCCTGCTCCCTCTCCAATCACTCACAACCCCTAAAAACGGCGACGTATTTCGAAACCTTTGCCATAATAATTATACCTATAATAACAATAAACATCCATAAATAAATAAAAGAAATCAACTTTTACTAATCTTCAATTATCTCGTAACTCGCTTTAGTTGCGATACGGCTTTTGCGCTTAGTAGAGCAGTATTGTGTTTTTTAGGGTACCGTAGCCAAAAATTGTAAAAACGGAACCCTTATAGATTCGCAATGTCTGTCTGTCTGTCCGCCCGTATGTCACAGCCAATTTATTGCAAAACAGACTTGAAAACTGGCAGGAATGGAATTAGATGTAGGTATTCTATGAACTGCTTCACTATTTTTATACAAAAACAAAACAAACATAATAATGGCCTCTCCATACATGGAACTGACTTAATTATTTTTATCATCTTACGGCACGTAGGTATTTACCTACTTTCATCAACATTTAATACCTATAACGTCTAATGTAAACCAGTTTTGCTCATGGCTGCACTGAGAACAAAAATTGCGCTATACCTATATTGTACAAACAGATTGATGTATGTAATATAAATTTTAATATCAGTATTTCAATTCAATATGCTAAAACGTTTTGCTTGCGATTTTGAAATATTGGAATACGGATGTCGCCAGAATACGGCCGCACGCGACGAGAATGAAGGGGGGCGCCCCGCAGTAGACGGAGCTAAGCTCCCTTCACCTCCCCTGCTTCACCCCCTCATTTACCAAAAGAGTCGCTTAGGACAGCGCCTTAAGTAATTAAGTAACCTGTGGCACTGGTTTACCCTAGTACAGGAACCTCATTATTTTACCTAAATTACTTTTTAAGAACTGAATGTATATTTTTGTGGTTAATGAAAATTAATACATTTTTATTATTTTTTATTTTATTATTTTTTATATTGTGGGATTACCCACAACGTTCCACAACGCCTTCGCTACGACCTACCACGATTTTAAAGGACATTCCCACACGATGTGTCGCAAAGCCCTCAAATATTCCCACAATATATGTACTAACATTATAGGACTTCCCACAGCGTTGTGACGTACAAAGAAGCTTTGAACAACTTTTTAAGATTATATCAGCACAAACTCTTAAAGTTCACAGTTCCTATATTATGGTTTCTAACAAAACGCTCTCTGTACTTTTCTGTTACGAGTTGATACAAACAGCTTAAATTCATATTCAGTTTCAATTACTGTTATACTAGTTCCAACAAAATACATACTAACCAGAACTACCGGCTCTTTAATTCGATTTCTAGTAAAATGGTTTATACGGGATAAATCATTTTATTGTGATAAAACGGCTTTTAATTTGCATACAAAATAATAATAAAAGCGGTATCGCGATTCGTGAAAGTTTTAAGCCTAAGTATGTAACGGGAAGCAGACAACACAAGCTAATGCAACAACAAAGTTTTGACAGCTCACGCGCAAAATAAATCCTCTTTATTAATCAGATGGCTACAACCTCATACTTTCACGAAGGTAATAGCATTAGATACGTACAGTAAATTAGCTTAGACCCACTATTAACTACGGCCAGGATATTTTTGTACTTTTTTGGTTGACAGCGAAACCTTTTTTATACAAGTCGCGCCGGTTTTACTTCTTTGTAACATGTTTTGTGTTTATTTAAACGAACATGGACTCCCGCTTGTAAACCACCAAAACCTAAGGTACTATTGTACAACACTGACAATTTGTTAGTTTAATATGTAGATACTGTATGATTATACGAGCCTTTCTAATAGATTTCCGTCCTATTGGCTTTCAATGAAAAAAAGACAATTCGCAGTAGGTAAGTTTGAATCCCTATTAATATAATAATATCCTTAATAATAGAATATTGTACGTTTTTATTTGATTCAGTCAATGTAAAATGAATGCTAAAATAAAATTCACTTTCCATTTCCATAAATAGCTTAACAATAATTCATAGTCACTGCATCTTTATTGTAATCTCATTTTTTTTTTAGGACAACTCCCGCACTAGGCCTAAATCCTGTGTCGCGGGGGACTTTACAAACATACAACAACCACAACACTCGGCGCCGTGTCACATGAGTAGATAAACGGAACAGAGAGACAGCTTCATACAACAGCGCGAATCGGTTGCACTACTACAAGCACGCGGCTTATGTGTGCGTGACCACTGGCCGCTTGTCGTGTACGTGGCGAGACTGGAAAAAACCGGTTTAGGCACAGTTGACAATCTTAGGGTTATTACGACGCACGTTGTTTGTTTTGTACGTTGCAAGTTTTATTATTTTATTATTAATAATGGTTCTTTATTGTACTGTGTGTATGAATAATATTAGATGAAATAATTCCGTCATTATAAAGATTTTAACGACGGTAACGTACAATTGGGTTTTTTAATAAGGTATACCTCCTTATAATTTTGTCACATTTGTTGAATTGCTCGAGCAAAAGTTTCGCGATTATTTCGATCTTGAAATAAAATATTTATTTCAAGATCGAAATATCAATGATGATCATCATATCAAAAAATCAACAATCAAACAATCAATCGTCTATGTTGGCAACGAAATACTTAACATGTTTGCATTTTGTCCACCAGGATCTCCTAGTCCGATCCCCCAGAGGATCCTCATGAACTCATTAGTTGTGAAATTGTGTAAAAGCAATTAATGTTTACAAAACCAATGACTATCAGAAAGTGATCAGCCATCGATTGGGATTACAAAAAACAGGTGCATGCGATTTTCGACCTTATTGACGTAACTCAGAATTTATAATTTTATCAACATATCAATGTCAGAAAGCAAGAAAATACCAAAAAATGTCTGTCATGAATTGTCAGTAAGGTCGAAAATCGCATGCACCTGTTTTTTGTAAGCCCTATCGATGGTTGATCATTTTATAGTCATTTGTTTTGTAGACGTTCATTTGTCTTACACAATTTCTTTTTAAACTTATTTTAGATACCTATCCCCGAGGTAAAACTAGTGGCACATAATAGCTAAAGGAGATTCCTATGTTTATTAGCAAAATAGACCATATAACCAGAAAATATTCAACACTATTAGTGGTATCGTTGGGAATGTCAAATAAATCACGTCGTGTCCTTGGTAACAAATGTATATTTTTTTTATTCCGTGCTTTTAAAAGTTTCAGGTGCATGCCTTTTTTGGTTCCACTCGCAATTTTATTTACAACTGTACTTCTGCCGTATAGCGAATCCGTCGAGTCCAAGAATCTGCCCAATCCATGAATCTGTCGAGTTGGGAATCTGCCAAATCACGAATCTGTCCAATCCAGAATCTGTCGTTTACCGAACAAGCGATTTGTCTTAACCTATTGTGACAACCCCACCCAAATAGGTAACAAATTTACAAGCTCTTAAAAAGCTGTCCCTCTGTTCGGTTTATTTACTCATGTGGCCGTGTCAAGCGGCGAGGCGGCCGCTTAAACCACTACGCCAACCGTGCAGTCTTTTTTATTTTTCTTCTTAGTATTTGGTCATTTATCTTACGGAAAAATTAAGAAATTTTTATTCATAAAGAATATCAGAATACCTACAAATAATCAAAACGGTTTTAAAATCTTTTCACAAATAACAACAAGATGCTAACGTCATAGAAGCCCTCACTTGCAAGGGCACTTTTAACAGGTAATCGTTACCGTTATTGATATTTCTTTGTAAATACTTTTAGATTATCTATTGAGACTTTAATTAATACTCTACAGCAGCGGTTCTCAAACTTTTTTAGGGACTTGCACTTTAAAAGCATTTATTTCTGAAATATGAGGTAAAGTTTTCAAAATATCCACGAAGCATCTCTAGGGTCTCCACGAAGATGTATGGCAGTAAAATAAATGGTTTTAAAGTGCACGTAGGACTCGGGTTTTTTATTTTAGGGCTTCGCCAAATATTTGGTTACCCAAAAGGATTCCATCCCTAAACAAGTTTTTGCGATATCACAATATAATTATGTGATAAAAAATTGAAAATGGGGAAATATGCTTTGCAACGTTTCTAATTAAAGCAAAGCTTGGCATATCATAGCACATAGCATTCTGGTTGGTCGCATACATAGCTTCATCATGCAAATATGCTAAACGAGCTCTGTATAAATTGAACAGACTTTTTTTTTTTATTATCCTCATTGAGTCCCTCCGCCCTGGCGGGAAGGGCGAAGGGGACTGTCAGACTGTTACTGACTAAAAACCAACCCGTGCTCCTCATGTACCCATGTGTCGGAGGGTAGGGTTTCACCGAAGCATTCCTCGCTACCCCCCGACGGGTATTGGCCCGCCAGATGGTCAGGCGGGCCCCGAACAAAACCCCCTTGGCGGCGGATGAAGGTGTTTGGCTCCGCCGCCAAAACATCCAGCGGCCGCAGAAGATAGGGAGTACGGCAACGCAACACCGCATCTCCTCTTCCTCTGCGGCCCCACCGCGACGCAACGATGGTTCACCCTCATTTGGTCGCGGGAGATAGGGCGCGCGGCAACGCAACACCGACACGCCTCTCCTCCCGCGACCGCACCCGACTGCGAGGGACAGACAGAACTGTCCTCCGCACCCGCCACCTTGGGACGCATCCTACGCAGGCCCCACCCAAGCCCAAGTGGAGCGTCCCCTCCCGGGATTCGCTTAGCTTCACCGTGGGTTACTTCAAACCCACGGTTACTGAGCCCCCCCACCACGACAAGGTGGAGATCCCACGGGGGGGAAATTAAACGGACCTCCAAATGGAATGGATAAACATGACATTTGTACTTGCAGTATGTAACTGGTAGAAAAGACATTTTATACATAAGACATTAAATATTGTATTAACATAGATTACGCAGTAAGTATTTGAGGAAAATATGAGAGCAAAGAAAATCACTCCGGATTCTATATCTTATATTAATATAAGTGGGTGTCTATGATACTAGGTACCATTTGTTATCCCTATAATGCATGCGATCTGAAAATAACCCTCACTTTTCATACAGCCATAACCTATAGACGACTTGCATAAAGACTAAACAAGTATTATCGACCCTCTTATAAAGGCCTCGTTGGTTTGCTATAGTAAAATGGTAGCAGCCACGATTCCAGCTGTCAACACTACGAATTTCTGACAATTTCAACGGTAGGTTTCAGCACAAATGGAAAAGTTCCCAATCCACCCTCGTTTCTCTAATTACTCTTATGATACATTTACCGTTACTAATATTGTATATTACAACTGCGAGCTTATTTACTAACATTAAAATACCTTTAATGGCACTGTCTTGAAAGGAAAATAAAATTACCTAAAGGCCTCGAATTTATTCAGCACGGTTGGTGCTAAATAAACAAATACTGAACAAGGATAAGTGTCGATATCACTCATATAATATGTTCGTATGAAATTCTAGCGTTTTCAGTCTGGATCATCATGATTATCTATAATGGTGCTACGGATATTCGATAACCCTCAAATATTTTCTGCGCCTGAGTACTTATCATTAAATCTTTGCGTTGCAGACGTCATACAGACGCTGCGGAAACATTAATATTCTGTCAAAAGCAGAGCCTAGGTTTGAAGGCAGAGTTCTTCGCTCACCATTGCTAGTATACTGTGAACTTCTTGAGAAAACAATTCGGCTCGTTATACCATAAGATAACACTAACATTCATGTGTAGCTGAAGTTAATCTCATATCGTTCTGAAGAATTTATATGTATCATTAACGAGGGCTAATGGGCTATTTAATGAAGAAACGCCAGATAACACTAGTTGGGGACGTTTAAGGAAGGAAATCTATGGTCGCAGTAGAAATAAGGGATGAGGGACAATTTGACAGTATTGACTGCGAAATTAGTGCATTTAATACCCAATTATTCGGATCCTCAGCCCTCAGCTCGCAAAAACACCCCCACACCCATTTGATTAGTTATTTTAATAAGGTAAAATGAAATATAAATTCCTTTAAAAATATGTTCTGTACTTTGTTTTTGTCAATTTCACAAAGACATTAACAAAAAGAAATATCAAATATACTAATCAGAGTGCAGAAAACATGTAACAGGTGTGTGAACATTATCACCTACTAAAGTGGCAATAAACAATCAATCTGAATATCCCAAGAAGAATACCCAACTACAGTCAGTTTCAAGCCAAGCCGTTTCTATGAATGGCGGATTAGCAAAACCCACACGTAATTTAGCACCATCCAGTCTTGCTATTAGCTTAGCAATGTGGCCAAAACTTAGAGCAGTATCTATAGATATAACAAGTGCAAGTGTCCGTTGGGAACTTGGGAATTTATTGAATCACTTGAATATGTAATCAGAGTAAGGTTAGCGGTAGAACATCCTCTGGAATATGCAAAGCTGAATTCAGTGAATGCGTGTCAGAGTAGTACGTACTGTACGCATAGCCGGAATAAATGCCTCTACAATCTACCGCCTATTTACTACGTGTCATTTGTTGATTCTGCATCACAAGTGTCTCAGACGTAGGCAGTGGCTGCCGTGCGGCCTTGCATTGAATTATGAAGCTATTCAACACTTATTTGCTGACTTTGAAGACAGAATCAGAAGCAGTTTGAAAGACGTTTGTCTATAAAAACTTTTAAACACTCGCGTTGCATGTTTAAGAATATATATCTATACGGGAATTAACGCGAACATGCATTAGCTATTTACATACCTTATTTTTGCTTGACGTTTCGAGACGGTTGCACGTCCCGTGGTCGCAAGCTGACTGGTGTAGCGATGTCACGTCTCCGTGTGCGAGGTAGAAGATTCTATTTCTACCCCCCGCGTTGTTGATTTTCGAAGTGCCGGCGCAAAACACACTAACCGTATCTGTATATTGAACATTCGCCGACTGCGCATTAAAGTAGGGTGTTGTTATCCGGATCACTGGATTCCACGTCGACGACAATTTGAAGCCATCTTCCCGATTGAAATTTTTATGTTTTCTGATTTCGATCGCTTCACGCACAACTCTTGGGTAAAAGTGGCGTTCCGTGGAGAGGACTTGGGGACGATGAAATTCAATCCAGTGGTTGGTGCCCGATTGAAGTAAATGTTCCGCAATCGCTGATTTGTTCGTTTGACGGTTCTTTACAGCTGCGATGTGCTCCTTTATACGTTCAGCGATGGTCCGCTTCGTTTGCCCTATGTAAGAGCTTCCGCAGCTGCAGTTGATTTTATAGTCGGAATGGAGTAGTTTTTTAACTTTGCTCCTATTTTATCCGTAACACCTCTAATGTAGGGCATGTAGGTAGGTTATCTATTTACCACCGGATGTTTATCTCGCTTGATAGGCCGCGTCATTCTACGTTGTGTCTGGTATCCGTTCTTCTTAAGTACCTCCTGAACATGGTCTAGCTCTTGCTTCTAATGCTCAGCGTCACAGAGGTCGTGTGCTCTGTTTTTTAGTGACGTCACAACGGATTGCAGGTGTCGAGGATGGTGGTGCGACGTGGCGTGCAGGTATCTATCTGTGTGTGTAGGCGTCCGGTATACGCAGTGTGTTAAGGACCCATCTGGTCTCACAGTCACTTTGACATCCAAGAATGACAACGATCTGTCAGTTTCCATTTCGTAGGTGAATCTCATCTTCGGATGAATGGAGTTAAGGTGTTGCACATATTGATCTACTTCCTGTTTACCTCCTTTTACGATACTAAAGATATCGTCCACGTATCTTTTCCAAAGCCTGATGGTCTTGGGTCCGATGCTAAGCGCCTTTTCCTCAAAATGTTCCATCCAGATATTAGCCAGTACTGGGGCTACTGGACTCCCCATTGCGACACCATCGATCTGGAGGTAATATTGGCCTTGGAAGAGGAAGTAGTTGCCATCTAAGCAGTGTTTTAGTAGATCAATATAGTTGTGAGGCATATCGTTGTCACTCAGTCTGTTCCTCACTACGTCCAGACATTCCCTTATTGGAACATTGGTAAAGAGCGACTCAACGTCAAAGCTTACCATTACATCTTCCGGTTCCAATCGGATACTTTGTACGATCTGGACGAAATGACGCGAGTTCTTCAAGAAAGACGGTGTCATACCGACTAATGGCTGCAATACCGATGCAACGTGCTTCGCAAGGTCGTAAGTAGGCGAGGAAATCTGGCTTACGATAGGCCGCGGTGGCACGTTGGGCTTATGTACCTTAGGCAGACCATATAGCCTAGGTGGTTGGTATGGCTTGGGACCATATAACTTGTTGTACTCATCTTCCGTGAACAGGTCCTGGTGGTCTTGTATCAATGCTCGTATTCTGCGCGTTACTCTGGCCGTGGGGTTATATGAGACCGGTTTGTACACCTTGTTGTCACATAACAACTCTCGTACCTTGTCCGTATAATCAGCCGTATTCATCACTACAGTAGCGTTTCCCTCGTCGGCCTTAAGCACTAAAATATCCTGGTTGTCCCGAATCCTTTTCAGTGCTTGACGCTCTTCCATAGTGACATTACTGGCAGGTATCTTCGACTTCCGTAATATCACCGCGACGTCCTGTCGTAGGGTATCGGCATCACTGGGTGGTACTTTATTACGGATAATCGTCTCCTCAACACTGCTGATTATATTTTCGTACGGTATTCGCTTAGGTGTTAATGCGAAGTTTAAACCTTTGGCCAAGATGTTAATCGTAGATTCATCTAAACTCGCGTTGGATAGATTAATTACGGTGTTACTGGTTTGTACCAATTCCGTAGGTAACGTTTTATTCGCATACCGTCGGTTTAATAACTTCGAGAACTTTCACTCGTGAGTAGCACTACATAGTTCGAATGTCCGACTTGCTTGTAAAAACGTTATCCGATCACACAGATCTTAATCAACGCGAGATAGGAACCCACTACACTTCGTATGCACGGCATATAACTCACACTGTACACTGTTGAGCTCACTGTGTTTGTTGCGTATTAATTGTCTCAGGAGACGTACACTCGCGTTATATAGAATTTTACGGGAAAATGCGATATCACTACGTGGTTTTATACGCACACACGTAGGTAATAAGTCCCAATCGCGACATTTTGTTAGAAATATCAACGATGTTTCCACTCGCGCTCGTTTCCTCGGTAATAATTCTAGGTGACGCACTAATTTTGCAATATCCAACCCGTAGCGGTTTGCAATAGAAACTTTTAAACACTCGCGTTGCATGTTTAAGAATATATATCTATACGGGAATTAACGCGAACATGCAAATTTGGTATTTACATACCTTATTTTGCTTGACGTTTCGAGATGATTGCACGTCCCGTGGTCGCAAGCTGACTGGTGTAGCGACGTCACGTCTCCGTGTGCGAGGTAGAAGATTCTATTTCTACCCCCGCGTTGTTGATTTTCGAAGTGCCGGCGCAAAACACACTAACCGTATCTATATATTGAACATTCGCCGACTGCGCATTAAAGTAGGGTGTTGTTATCTCTGCTCTTTACCAATGTTCCAATAAGGGAATGTCTGGACGTATTGAGGGATAGACTGAGTGACAACGATATGCCTCACAACTATATTGATCTACTACTTCTTCGTGATCTACTTTTTCATGTAAACTTTATACAAAGTTTGCACGAAATAAAGAAAGAATAATTTCATTTCATTTCATTACTAAAACACTGCTTAGATGGCAACTACTTCCTCTTCCAAGGCCAGTATTAGCTCCAGATCGATGGTGTCGCAATGGGGAGTCCAGTAGCCCCAGTACTGGCTAATATCTGGATGGAACATTTTGAGGAAAAGGCGCTTAGCATCGGACCTAAGACCATCAGGCTTTGGAAAAGATACGTGGACGATATCTTTAGTATCGTAAAAGGAGGTAAGCAGGAAGTAGATCAATATGTGCAACACCTTAACTCCATTCATCCGAAGATGAGATTCACCTACGAAATGGAAACTGACAGATCGTTGTCATTCTTGGATGTCAAAGTGACTGTGAGACCAGATGGGTCCTTAACACACTGCGTATACCGGAAGCCTACACACACAGATAGATACCTGCACGCCACGTCGCACCACCATCCTCGACACCTTCAATCCGTTGTGACGTCACTAAAACAGAGCACACGACCTCTGTGACCCTGAGCATTTGAAGCTAGAGCTAGACCATGTTCAGGAGGTACTTAGGAAGAACGGATACCAGATACAACGTCGAATGACGCGGCCTATCAAGCGAGATAAACATCCGGCGGTAAATAGACAACCTACCTACATGCCCTACATTAGAGGTGTTACGGATAAAATAGGAGCAAAGTTAAAAAACTACTCCATTCCGACCGTATTTACACCAGGGGCCAAAGTATACAACATGGTGGGCACACCAAAGGATTTTCTACCGCTACAAAACCCAGGTGTCTATAAAATCAACTGCAGCTGCGGAAGCTCTTACATAGGGCAAACGAAGCGGACCATCGCTGAACTTATAAAGGAGCACATCGCAGCTGTAAAAAACCGTCAAACGAACAAATCGGCGATTGCGGAACATTTACTTCAATCGGGCACCAATCACTGGATTGAATTTCATCGTCCCCAAGTCCTCTCCACGGAACGCCACTTTTACCCAAGAGTTGTGCGTGAAGCGATCGAAATCAGAAAACATAAAAAATTCAATCGGGAAGAGGGCTTCAAATTGTTGTCGACGTGGAATCCAGTGATCCGGATAACAACACCCTACTTTAATGCGCAGTCGGCGAATGTTCAATATTCAGATACGGTTAGTGTGTTTTGCGCCGGCACTTCGAAAATCAACAACGCGGGGGTAGAAATAGAATCTTCTACCTCGCACACGGAGACGTGACTTCGCTACACCAGTCAGCTTGCGACCACGGGACGTGCAACCGTCTCGAAACGTCAAGCAAAAATAAGGTATGTAAATACCTAGTGCATGTTCGCGTTAATTCCCGTATAGGTATATATTCTTAGACGTTTGTCTAGCCAACTCAAGATTTGTTATTGACTTACTTAAGTTGAGAATATAGCTGACCGAATTTACGACCACATTCAATTTTGTGTTATTGTTAAAGCTAAACTCAAATGAAAGACAGTGTTTGTTAGAGTGCTTTTTAAGCATGATTTTGAATAATGGTACAATATTGTACCTTCAAACATCTTAGTTAGATAATAAGCCAGTTGCTTTACATACCCACCACGAATGCAATTAGTTTTTTAATAGAGTTATAATAAAATCCAATAATTCTAGTAAATAATAAGTCCGTTGTAAGTTGAGAATATACTCCTGTTGAATAATACATTGATAATATGAAAAGATTATGAATTACGGAGAACTAGAAGGCACTTTAAATGCTAGAATCAGAATGGTCTATGTAATAGTCTGCTAATTAGCAAATGTATTGCCCGAAGTGAAATGTTTCAAAAATATATAGAGCTCATTTTATTAATAAAATATATATCGGAGCTAATGTTACTTTTGCATTGATTCCACGAGACAAGAATTATATTAGCGTGTATAACTTAATCCATTATTGATTTTATTAGAGTAATATTTTATAATACTTAAATGGTTAGAGCTACTGTCGAAACAAAAGGGGGTGACCATTACGCTTAGAAATGGTCGATAAAAGAACCCATTAAAGTTTTTGCGGTCACTGTGGCTTGACGACATTGTCGCGTAACAGTTTTTACACCCACTATCCAGTTTTTGTAGCAAGTAATATAGGATTGATTAGATCTAAGCACTAGTAAAACTTAAATTATAACTTGCCATAACTACCCTTGTAGCCACTCGGCAAGCTCAAGTTTCCTTAATAATTGTAGTAAAGTTCACTTATTTTTTACGGAATCGCATTATACTTGGAAAGATTCATACTTGCTTTTTGTGTGTTTGACCTTCAGCCGTTTTTTTTTTATTTATGCACAAACAATGTGTACAAAGGATGACATAATGCCATAAGGCATTCTCTACCTGTCAACCTTAAGGTGGAGCAGAGAAAAAGTGGTAGGTGCATGAATACTGAACTGAAAGTTAAGTTTATAATGTAACATAATAAGTATTATATACATTATAGGGATATAATACACACATATTAAATAGTTCTCTATAAATACATACATAGACATAAATAATTATATATACATATATACCTAAATATACATACATTCTACATATACATAAATACTTATAGTAATGGATGTGACTGATGTGCTGATGCCTTCAATCTCTTGAAAAGAAGCTCTCGTACTTTCATTTTAAATGCAAAGCGGTTGGTGGACAGTCTGATTTCAGGAGGGAGTGTATTTCATAAGAGAATAGACTGCACAAAGAAGGAAGAGTTAACGAATCCAGTAGTGTGACTGGGGCAAGAAAGAAGAAGATTATGTGAAGAACGTAGATTTCTATCATGAATACAAGATAGAAATTGGAAGTACGGCGTGAGATAAGTTGGAGGGGAAGGAGACCTAAGAATGGAGAAGAGAGTGGTAAAAGCACGCAAACACCGGCGCTGACGAATTGGAAGCCATTTAAGTTCGGAACGATAAGTACAGACGTGGTTATACTTACGAAGATTGTAAATGAATCGAATGCAGTTATTTGGAAGTCGGTCGTACTTATTGAGGTGTTCTGCATTCAGGTCATAATAGCACACATCTCCATAGTCGATTAAGGGAAATATTAAAGCCTGCACAAGCATTGTTTTGGTCTTGGAAGGAAGAAAAGTCTTAAGGCGGTATAGTGCTCTAAGAGCCTGAAGGCGCTTCCTAGGTGACTTTCTGACTAACTCTCGTCACCTACGCCTGCCAATCGAGAATGGAATCAATGTACAGGCCTAGGTCTTTTACGGCTGAACTGAATGGAATGACCAAGCCATTAAACAAAATAGGAGGTAGAGTTTTGACGTCTAGTCTGGGTACTAAGCGGCGACTGCCTACAATAATGGCCTGACACTTTGCTGGATTTACGTCTAAACCGAATTTCTGACACCAGTCCATCATTGTCTTAAGATCCCTATTTATATCTCTAATGGCCACTGTCACGTCATCCACCCTCGCTTGGGAGTACAACTGCAAGTCATCAGCATAGAGATGATACGAACATCGAAGATTAGGAGTTAAGAAATTAATAAAGATAGAGAAAAGTAAAGGAGAAAGAATGCCACCCTGAGGAACACCAGAGCTAATGTCATGCCAACTAGATGAAATTTCATCACAGCGAACAGACTGCTGGCGTTCCTGAAGATACGATGAGAACCATTCCAGTGCATTTGGTGAGATCATGAGATGGGAGAGGATCAATGGAAGGATATCGTGACTGACAGTGTTGAAGGCATTGGAGAAGTCGACCAAAGTAAGCACAATGACCTTGGTGTCCTCCATGCCTGCCCTAACATCGCCAGTCACTTTGAGGAGTGCGGAAGTCGTGCTATGACCTGGCCTTAAACCGGATTGTAGTGGACTAAGCAGGTTGTTTTGATATATGAACTGAGACAACTGTTTATGAACACAGGCTTCTAGCACTTTGGATAGGAAGGGGAGAATAGAGATTGGACGGAAATGGTTAGGGAGAGAACTATTCGTAGTCTTAGGAAGTGGGATAGAACCACTGTCAATTGAACAATTAACAATGTGGCATATAGGAGGGATGAGATGATCAAGGATAGGGACAATCATGCGGCGGCTGATGGCATTAAACCCAACAGCGTTGGATTTAACAGAAAGGATAATCTTCTTGACTTCACCCAATGCAACTGGAGAAAAAAGGAAAGGGTCAATATTAGGTCGGCGAAGCCCAGCAATGTAATACACCGTAAGACGTATGGTTTGATGATCCAGTTGGGTAGTAGACGAGAAATGCTTATTTAAATCATCCAAACCAATCGTCATTTTAGGAGCTGTGTGTTGCTGTTTGCCAATACCTAGAGTCCCGAGGAACTTCCAGATACTGGCAGAGGACGAGGAATTGATACTGTCGAAAATATGGCAGCGTTTAGCGTTGCGTATCATCTGATTACACCGACCGTTTCACAATGGATATAAAAAATATAGTAGCCTCTTAAGTGGAGTTTTTCTTATCTAGTTTATTCTTGTTTAGTAAGTACCTACATCCTTATTTAACAACTTGATTTGATACTTAAACTAAGCGTGGATTTTTCAGTTGACTTTATAGGATAGTCTATTTTATAATAAGTTACTGGGCGTTACGACGGGACATCAAAACAATATCTGTCAACATTTTTCTGTTTTAAATTGTTATTTTCTAGGGATAACTGTGTATACTTTAAAAAAATCCGTACAGCATAAAAATATTATTCCAATTGGAAATCAGTATAAGTCTATTCAAAAACATTGTTTGAGTTTCTGGCTAAACAAAACAATAAGTATAATATAGTAAGGTAATGAAGTTTCCATGATTATAAGAAAGTTAATTTTCTTTTTTAACTTGCGAGGTAAAAATAGACGCTTAAGTACAAACTTACGACATCTAGTAGTTGCAAAGAATATCCATCCGAGATTTCTTAGAATAATGTAAAATGACTTTACATAAGCAGGTGCAGTTTGCAAACTGTTATACCTAATGTAAGTTTTTATTAAAATGCAAAGTAACAAGAATATTATTTCCATTGTAAGTGTCTAAGTATTGTTTCAGTTTGTTACGAAGTTTATCGCAAAATCACTTAAAAGTGTTTTCAGGCGCCGGTAAGAGCGCTCAATTTAATTAAAAGTAGTTCTGTTGAGATCCGAACTCGAAGACAGTGTTTCGTGTTGCAGTTATCCGTTCCAATACACGTAAGTTGTATAGATTATATTAGGTACACAAAGCATACTTGTGGGTGCCAATTAATCGTATAATCTGATTAATGTATTATAGGAATTAGTTTGAATACCCTGCATCTCTATTTGTCCTAGTGCCAACGTGAGCTACAACAAATGATACTGTGGCGAACAGTCTTAATAAAGAAGAGCGGCAGTCAGACGAATCCGAAAACAAAAACATTGCGTGATTCTTGCAAAGGATCACGCATATTTTTGGTTAACTCATATTCATCCACTCATCTCAAAACAACTTACGTAATAGTCATGAAGCGAGCAATTTAATCACCACGCCCTTTCAGTAACTTTATTAATTACCCCTAAAAGATTAAAAGTCATATAATCTTAGTAATAGCGAAAGATATTCAACAAACAATGATGATTGTCTACAAAGTGTATCAAAGCCCGCTAGGTATTCGCAAGTAACATTACGTTACACTACATTAGGCAGGTAACCACTAAGCTTGATAAAAATTTCACCCTCTGAATGATTCTCATAAATTTTAAACCGACCAATCCCCTTAGCATCACCGTCCTTGAAGGACGAATATGTTTCCATAAAATAATAAATATTTAAATGGATGCAAAGCTTTATAAAACAGTATCTTATTTATTTATAGTCTCACGGCTGTATCCCCGAAGGGGTAGGCAGAGGTGTAAATATTTCACCCACATTTCGCCATGGATCTTTAGGTCCCACGTAATAGAGGGCGAGCCTATTGCCGTTACCGGGCACATCACCAGACTCCGGGCTGCTACTGAGTATTCGGAAAAACCTAGTAACACTTTTGCCCGACCCGGGAAGCGAACCCGGGACCGCCGATCATCAGTCTCATACGCTATCCACTGGACCACTTTATAAAAACAATACGTATATTTCATATTATTTAATCAACATTACAACAACTGTTGTGTCCATTTTGAGCGTTTAAAATCCGCTTCCTCAACGACCCGAACAAAGTACCAAAGTTACCTTAATAAAATGTATAATTAGTTAAGTAATTCAATTCGTCACAAAGAGAATTGGATTAAGTTTGAAAACGAGTACGACTCGTCGCGGGACCAATTTTCAAATAATATCCAATTAAAATTTCCAATGCGACGTTGTCTTGATACGGTGGTTGGAAGTTTTGAACCTTGATTGACGAAGTAAACTAAGTCGGCAAACTAGAAAATTAACTTTGATAACTAACACCCTATATGTGCTGGAGGCACTTTCATTAGTTTCGCACCAGTCAACTTACGTGGATGCATTATATCCGAGCACCCTACAAGCTACCTACAGTGTACACTTTAGACAGTCGCGAAACTTCGCAGCCATTAACATATATGCTTCTGCTACACAGTCACACAATACATAAAAATGAGCTGTTGATCGTCTCGCTAAAACAAACCAATGCGACATTAGAACCTTTAAGAAGCGTGCATATTCTTTTTTAACAGGTCGGCAAAGCACTTGTGATCCTTCGGGCATTGCAAATTTGCAAGTGTCTATGGGCGGCGGTGATCAATTCCCACCATGTGACCCGCTAGCTTGTTTGTCTTCCTATTATATGTAATAAAAAAACGGCTGGAAAGATTTGGCTGATCGTTCAGAAATGAATTGCCGTCAAAAGATTCTTGTTTTGTCATTATTTAATCAAAAATGCATTATTTAATAAAAGATGCAGTGCGCGACAGCTTACTTCGCTTCCTTCTGACTAAGTAATCAATTAACTATTTATCGTTCATAATAAAGACAGTCATTTTTTATGTAACTTAATGCCTCTTTCAAAGTTAGTCACAAAATAAAAATTGTTAGAATATTGTTCTAAATAACTTGATACTAAAAGTATGGCAATTTATTCAGCTGTAATAATCTACCACAACTGAAGCCGCTTTTAAATTGAAATAGCATTAAATGCATTTATGTCAAAATATGCTGCGGTATTATAAATCATAACATTGAACATTAAATTTCAGCGAAACATACAATAACAACAAGCGTATTATTAATTTTCAAAATATGAATAATTCGAAATTTAGGTACTTATTAGGCTTTATCAGGGCAAATTTATATCTATTGTACAGTGACTGATTTTTACTAATAGATAGAGCTCTAAAATATAAGGTAAAAATACAAGATAGAATTTCATAGCAAGTTTTTCTAGGACTTTATACTTAAGTTTTACTTACTAATCAAGTAGGAAAGACTGAAGAAAATATAATAAAATTCTTTTACCAAGAAGCAAGCCATCAAAAACTTTTTCACGGATCGCAGCTAGAAGAGAGTTTTCTGAGAAGTGACTATTATGTTGAGAATATAGTTAAAATAATCCAGATACCAAGAAAATTATAGCATATAATTATAGTGCATCTTTAACTCTCTACATATATAAACCCTTTTGCAATAAAAACGGGCACCTTACAGTCATTGGCTTTTCTCTTGATAATATACACGGCACTCTGTTTACATTGACTAAAATACTGATTCCAGGATTTAAAGTGTTAAAATATATATTCGCATTGAGAATAAGAAATATCTAGTCATTTATGCTAATGACATACTAAAAATATTAATATTATCAATGAGAATATATATTTTAACACTTAAGCCAATCACTGTAAGGTGCCCGTTTTTTTTTTGCAAAGGAGTGCATGTTATAAAATATGATGGAGTCGCCTTTCATTCCTGTCTGTGTGTATAAAGGCGATTACCTCAAAAACTACCCCACGGATTTGTGTATAGTTTTCACTTATAGATTAAGTGATTAATGAAACAGTTTTTTTTATAGACTCACGCCCCCGAAGGGGTAGGCAGAGGTGTAATATTACACCCACATTTCGCCATGAATTTTGAGGTCCCACGTAATAGGGAGCGAGCCTATTGCCGTACCTTATGCGATAGCTGCTTCAAGTATCTGACAGTCATATTTTAAATAATATTATAGTGCTCTGAATCCCTGCCACTCCGAAATCAGATTGATTGATATCAATAAGATTATAATCAGTACACTGCACCTCCATAGTTTTGATCTGATATAATATTATTACATATTCAAATATTGTAGTGTCAATAAATAATACAAGGAGATATTTATAACTATCCATGTTAATATTAATAAATAATACTTTATTAGCCAAAAACTTACATTTAGGTACATTCTTATGATTTTCATATTTAATATCTCAGCTATATTCAAATTATTCGAGATTGGTGTGCCTCTTATTCTCAAACTATTACCTGTGTTTTGAGTTTTCTGGGGTTCATCGATCAGACCATACAATATTACTATAGATATACTTATAGACTTTAAGATATTTTAGAAGGAATACAGTATTTTTTACACTAAACATAATGTGTTTGTGTGTGTGTGTGTGTGTGTGTGTGTGTATGTTTGCGAGTTTGTGTTGTGTGTTGCCTTGTGTGTTTGTAAGTGTATATAGGTATGCGTTTTATGTGCTGTGTTTGTATGCGTGCGTGTATGTATGTGTGTGTATACCTGGTTTTCAGATTAAGTGCAATGAGAAGGAGAGAAGGGGGCAACGGGAAAGGAATTTGACAAGATTATCTTAATATATAAAATCCTTGCGTTACTGACTGTCTGACAGACACGCTACAACCGAAACTATTGGGCGCAGGAAGCTGAAATTTGGCATGTATGTTCCTTGGGGACCGTAGGAATGCACTTAAAAGGGATTTCCCGAAATTCCCACGGGATCGGCCAAAACGGTTAAATTAAAAAAAAATGCAGGCGTAGCTGCTGGCGTCCTCTAGCATTTTATAACAGCCTCTGTGGTCTCTTAGTTTTGTTGTTTGAACCCGTACGGATTTTCTTTAGGAACTGCTTGGAACCTAGTTTTTTTTTGTTTTTTCGTGTGAGTGTGTGGCCAACTCTGGTGACGGAGTTTTCAGATCGCCCTAAGGCCTCCGATATGGCCCAACGATCCATATCCTGAGACAAGAACCGGGACTGATAGCTTTACGTGCCCTCCGAAGTACGGTAGCGCTCAGATGTAAATGCCACACACGGTCACCCATCCAAGTGGCGACCTGTGCAAGCGTTGCCTAACTTTGCCGACCTGTTACAAATGGCAATTCAAGTCTCGCTATGAGCAAAAACAAAACAAAAAAAACAAAATAATAAAACAAGTCATAACTTTGAGGACAGCCCTTTGTGCTCTTCTAATTTTATTAGGTGACAATTAGTTGAGTTACAGTAGAGATTAATACAAGGAGGTATACGCCATTAGTAGCTGTTTCATGTCGGCTACGTGTCGGTTTTTAAAAACGTATTTTAGTTTCGTAACTCGAGCGGATAGAGTGTTTATGTGCTGTACTCATCTGAGATGTTGGTCGATGTAAATGCCGAGGTATTTTACTTGTGTAGCTCTTGTAATATTCTGACAGGAGCAGTTTGGTATAGGTGACGTGCAAACATGGGCTTTTACAGTGAATGAATGCAGAGCGTGGAAGGCTTGTGGACCTCACGTTGAAGAAAGTAAAACCGTTTTCTTTAGGTTTATAGTCAGGAGATTGCTAGAGAGCCATGTTATGACTTGGGTTTAAGCGGCTTCCGCATTTGATCGCGCGATTTCCCAATCTGGACCGTGTACTATTAGTGCCGTGACATCGGCGTAGGTGTAGATCTTGCAATTTGTTAGTTGCATTTCGCAAAGCTCATTTATGCAGATAGAGAAGATGGTTGCTGATAAGATGCTGCCTTGGGGGACTCCCGAGGTGAGGCTTTCATCATCACTGACGAGGTCTCCTATCTTTACTGCTTGTGCGCGTTTGCTCAGATAGTCCAATTTTTAGCGCTACACTCTGATTCCAAGGGCTTCTAATTTTGATAAAAGTAGCGGCACAGAGAGAGTATCGAACGCTTTGGATGTATCTAGAAAAAATCCAACGCAAGCATTGACTTTATCTATCATTTCCACTGTGTGTTCAACGAGTGAGGAGACAGCGTCTTTAGTGGATGATAATCCTCGTCAAAAACCGTATTGGTTAGTCGGTAGGGGGTTTTCCGTTTCTAAGTAATTTGTTAACCGTGTATCTTTTCTAAGCTTTTTGATATGGTGGGTAGAACTGATATGGGGCAATAATTGTTCACCGCATCGCATGCTCCGTTTTTATGTATTGGGCGAACTATGGCTTTCTTGAAGGCGTCCGGGAAAATTCCCTGGGTTAATCAAAGGTTGAAAATGTGTGTTAGGGGAGGTACCAAGACTGGATAAGCCTGTTTCAATATGGTCGTGGGGATATCGTCCCAACCCACCGCACAGTCATTACGAAGGTTAAGAATGTGGTTCTTTACTTCTTCAGGGTCGACGTCGAGTAAGGCCATAGAGTCCGATGGGGATCTTTTAGTTGTTAACTAACACCTTCTCTATATTAGCGAAGTAACGAATTACATGGTTTATAGACTCGGTGGGAGTTAAGTGGGATGTTAGGAGTGAGGTGGTGGATGAAGTTATGGAGGTGTTTATGTGTGAGATATTTTTGATCGCATTCCATATTGAACTTATTTCTTAAATAGTCCTTTTTTGTGTCTTTGTTATCTTATTTATGAAGTTTCTGATTCTTAAGATATCGTTATCCCTGTCCATTTTTAGTTTCATTATGTAGTGCATCTTTATTTCTGATATTGCTAAATACTATTGTTTTAACTAGAGGATGCCCGCAGTTTCGTTCGCACATTTCTTTAATATTACCGTTTCTGCTCGATCCTGTGGCAATAACGGACTGTTTTTTTATATACAGGCAGATTGTTAACATTGTATTTAAGGCGATGACAAAATAAAGGAAATACTAATTGTCTTAGTCCTTGAAGATGGCTATCCGTAACATTAACTACAACAGGCAGACGATATCAATAACGTGACAATTACAACGTTATACGACGTATAACGCGTCGGCAACGAAACAACTGCCAAGTAGGTGTGTACAGACTTGTCAATATTAATTGGAATACGAGATATCAAGCGAGCATCTATAGTAGCGAACAAACTCAAGTACAAGATAACTAATCATAAGGCCTCATGGCCCGTGAATGAAACCTATTTGTCAGAGAAATATCATTAGAGAGATATTAGGTATTTATGTAACATAGAGAACGTCAAGGAACTAACGTCGGGTATAGATTAAGTCGTCAGGTATACGATCACCGTATCATCTGCCGCCGTGAAACCTCCCATGTTATCACCATAAAAGCTCAGTACGTTGATAAGGTATTGCCACAAAGTCGCGCCGGGTGACGGGTACTGCGACACGGCCGCTCCGCTCGCCCGGTCTAAAACACTAAATCGATCGCGCGACACAACCGCAGTGACGAACCAAAGACCACCTTAAGTGCATAATTATATCCATTCCGATACCGTTCGTAATGGAAGCTTTCATCGTTCAACCAGTACAGATAAATGTACCGTACTTGTGCAATTTGCTTTTGAAGTTTGCCTCGTGTGTGCGAACACGGTAATGCACTAAAGCACTCGCCTCGCCAATAATTTAACCATTTAAATTGAGACTATCAATAGAGTACTAAAATATCCTTCGTGATGCACATTTTCAACGCGGCTGCTTGTTACATATTCATACATCTGTATGCATCCGGAAGCGAGTCTGCCATTTCCACTCTACGCAAGGCTCCTAACTGACGGAGTACATCCAACTCGCTAAAATAAGTGAACTAAGAAACTCTAGACAACTTGATATTACAAGGCGCGGAACAAGCTTTTCATTTATTCACGCGCTTTGTTTTGTACTTTCTTAACATATTTTTTCGAGTTAGTAGAAGTTTCTAATGGAATGAATATTGAAATAGAGAGAGAATGTTGAACAAAATTTGTGTGTAACTTATTACGGAGTTACAAATAGGGCCTACATACACGCAGCGTAGTGACGCTCGCTAAGCGACAATTGCTACATTATGCAGCGCGTAAACTTTAAATAATAATTTACGTTGAAGGCGTGCTCGTGGAACTGTAAGCACGAGTAATTTGTTTTACGAAAACTTGACTAACGTTATGAACGCTTTAGAAATCATAGAGTGCAGGGAGAATTTAACACGTCGCCGCCTGCTCCACCGGACAGATAGGTTCTTATTCGGTTAAAGTAGTGTAAACGATTATTAGATACCATTTTATTTCGCTCCAGATCTTCAGTATAGGTGCAATCGCGTTGCAGCTCCGTCGACGGCTCGGGATATAAATTTCAAATCGTGTTAGTACGTCGTGTGACTCGAACGGCGTTAGTTAAACGGAAAATATGTATTTCTGTATCGCCCATGGGTGCGAAGCGGCTGGCTTGATACGATTTTCTCTACGCTTTTCCAGCCGCAGCGTAGCGAATTTAAATTTTCATTCGATTTCTTACACCGACTTTATCCAATGATATTATAATATGCACGATCAACGAGAACTTTATTAATACATGCCACTATCGATTTTAGGTACTGATATTAGCTGTATGCAGCATATGTATTTAAACTGTGCGAATTTTAACAATAAACTTACTTTACCTATAAATTTGCTCGTTAGTAAAACTTTTGTTCAATACTAAAACGTCATCCAAAATTTTATTCCCGCAACAAACTAGCCCGAACAACTGATTTAAACTTTATTTCAATAGCGAACGTACCATTCTGTGTTAGTTTTATGTATGAGTAGCCAAACCAATTAGTTATCCCGACTGCGCATCAATCATTATTACAAATTAGTAGGGACATTGACACGGACAAATTAGCCCACATTTATAATTAGTGGGATATTCGCAAATGGATGTTGCAATCACGTCCTCCAAGTGAGTATAAGTACACTATAATAACAACTACACGAGACAAATTGCGAACATCTTCATTTCACACAACGTTACGCCCGCTCCATACTATTTCATAAGACTTTCAAATTGAATTTCTCATATATATGAGAAGTAGAATGTAATTTAATATTTGCCTTAATTTTCACTTTACACATTTTGTAGTTTATTATCAAGAAAGCTTTGTTTTCGGATCTTATAACATATTTCTTGAACTAAAATACATTGTGTATATTAATTTACTGACGAAACGTAACGTATTTGTAATTCAAGCCACTTGTGGCAAGTCTACGCCACCCGTGGTAATTCATTCGATGACTCATTAGCGTACTGCAATTCTTGTCGCCGCCTACGTCACATAAGCGCCCTTAAAAAACCATCAAAATCTCTCGATATTTGTCCTTAGCCCTTCATTCGCCCCCGCACTGGGTGTATTGCAATCGTGTGATGTGCAGTGATGCAGGTCGGCGCACACAAAACACCCGATAGTGCGCACTGTAGACTGTAATTTCCCTCAAGTGCCCCATTCGCAGAACCGTAGCCCGACGCGACGGCAATCACCAGACAAGTATGTGCAACATCTCCCCCAAGTCTGCCTCAAAAATAACATTAGAACCTATAAACACTTCGACATCTATGATACGTCTACGTGACTTAAGTTTGACGAGACGCGACGGAAGATAAGCGATTTTATGTGTACTAATGCGTACGCTTTGAATGTTTACAGACGATATATTTTATAAAATGGAGTAGCTTTTATAGGTGAAAATCGTAAAGTGAATCAAATAATATAAGAAACGAGAATACGACTTTAGTTATACGTTCTTCTGTCCGATATCGTATCGAAAACGAGGGTTTGCAAACCTTTCGATGCAATCTGCAATATACTTTCAAAATATTATAAGCAAGACTTGTGTCTGCCCGATACGCATATTTAATAATTTGAATACGTTCCTTACAATAAAATAGAATAGAATAATGTTTATATGCATAAATGTGGTTACAATAAGGTGTTATCAAAAATTGGTGCTGCACATGTACCATTTACATGGCATACAAATATATAAAATAATTTACACAATTATATCTATAAATTTATTTACATTACATTACACATAGGTTATACATTCAGTTCAGGTACATTTGTCATACGGATCACACATAGACTGTTATTAAAATGTTTACAATTACCAACCAAAATATCATTATTCATTTGAAATGTCAGAAGGTAATGTCCTTATGGACCTTATATAAATGTCCAGTTTATGGTGGTCCAGATCAAGATGGATAAACAATACTTAATTTATATTTATTTAATGAGTGTAAAATCGTACACTCTGTAATCTAGGTATTCTTGGACTGAGTAAAAACATTTCTCGCTAAGCCACCTGAATAAATGTTTTTTAAACATGTTAGTTTTAAGATGTTGATCTTCTTGACACTTTGTGGATGATGATTATAAATTTGGATAGACATGACGTAACTGTTTCTACTGCAGAATTCTGTTTTTATTAGTGGAAGAATTAATTTACTAGGGTACCTGGTGTAGAAATTACAGACCTCTTTGCTGCAGGTATAAAGATCAGGACTTAATTTTACAAGAACACGCATTTCAAAAATATACATAAAAGGAACAGTAAGTAGTGATAACTGTTAAAGAAGTGGCTTATACTCGTAACTATCCCATGGACGCTTATTATATAGTGCTTTTACGCACTGTTTTTGTGCTAAAAAAATAGTACCTATCATTACTGAGTTTCCCCATATTGTGATGCCGTATCTCAGATTTGACGCTACATATGCATGGTATGCCTGTAATGCTGTCTAGCTATTAGTAATATTAGATTGACAACTGCTTAGTATGAATAAACTCAATAAAATAACATTATTGTTAATACAACAAATCGTTGATTTGAATTATTACTAATATATTGCATATTAAATACACACTTTTACCGTTCAAAATATAAATGAGTACCTACGTTTCGCCCCAAGAACGGAACAATGATGGCATAAAAAAGAAATCAAAGATTCGAAGAAAGTGGATTTTCTCGCAAAACAAGCTGAATCGCCGGAAGCGACAGGCACTACTGGTTCCGATTTAGAAAACAATATAAAGCTGACGATGGTTTTCCGTCCAATATTTTGCCGATAATGATGTTTATATAAGTTTCTAGACGCGATGACTCAGTTACCAGTATGTTAGAGATCATATACACTCATCCGCAGAATGTGGTAATAGAATAACATAACATAACAAACATAAACACATAACCTAACATAACTTCACGCCTTTTATCCCCGAAGGGATAGGGAGAAGTGTATTGAACACCCACTCTTCGCCAGTTATGTTTCGGTCCCAATGTAATAGCGGGCGAGCCTATTGCCATCTACCGGGCACATTGTTAAGCGAGCGATAATTAACATTTTTAATACACACATAACATTGAAAAGTCAGAGGTGTGTGCCCGGGGTAACTAGGTATCGAACCCGAGACCATCGTCTCGGCAATCCATTACGTACACTCTCGCCGCTTAATAGAATAACGTTGACAATGTAGGAATGTTTACTGTGTTAGTTGCTAAAGCTGTTTCAACTTTAGTGGTATTTAAACGCGCCTTAGAGCCTTTAACAGAACTAGTTAGAAGCTATGGCAGCGTAGCATTTTCTTGCACGTACAGGGGAGGGCATTAAAGCGGAGTGTCTAATTAAATTTGTTAGATGTCAACATAAAGTTTCGTTTCGTCTGGTGGCGTCCGCTGACTTACATTTGAATCGCGCTGTTGTGAAGTCGGTTCACGTCGCACACTGAATCAATTTCGCGTCAGCCTGAGCTCTCCGCTCGACAGTATGTCGACTAGTACACTTAATGTCGCCGTATTCGACGCTACAAAGAAATAAAGTAATAAAATAAACTACATGAAATTGTAACGTGATCGAGTGTTCTTGAAGCTACGAGGGATACGGTTACGTATTTACCTAGGACACAGTTGTACAAAAGGGTCTGAGTACAATGATCTTATCGCTTGACCAGTCAAATAAAAGGAACACGAGTGCTAAAATAATACATTAGCTATCTGAGGTTTCTACGATTTCCTTTAGGACAATTACTTGGTAGTTTTGAATTCAGTACTTGTTATAAAATAATATATAGAAAAGGGTATCTCTACACAAATCCTTCAGTTTTTGAGAAGATCAAGAGATGTTTAGCTTTTTATTCATGAGCTGGTTACAAACGCGTCTAAAGTACATTTATTAACACTTTAAGATTCTAAATTCTGTAAATAAGAATAAATCTGTAACTTTGAACCATAACACTAAAACACGCAGTTTCTCTAAATAATACGGGACGATAAAATGATTACCTGGGTCGTTACCGGGAGTGCCGCGTTGGAGGTAGCTGGGATGCACTCACCACTGTAACGGGGCAATAAATTCCAAATAGTGCTACTATCTCGGGTAATGTAAACGTTCTTTAGTTAATCGGAAAATATTTGGTAGCTACCTGTCACGAACTGAGAATAGATTTCTCTAGAAGTGACCACGTACACATTCTAAACTTAAAATATGTTTACTAAAATAAACGGTGGAATTATACTGCGCTTTTAAATTGTGTTATAAAGAGTTTTAGTGTGCTATCATTTCTATTATACTTGAGTTTAAGCTGATATATGAGTGCTTATGTCGTGAACAGCAATAATATTTTATATTCTAATAACAATAAGTATGATCTTGTAGAGATATATAGGTTTATAAGTTTGACCGAATCAGTACGATTTATTGTATTGACATGGCGTTATTATATGTTATACCGACGGATAGTTTAAAATGAAAATAAATAATAGCAACTCTTTGATTTATGTGGTTTATTTTGCTTTCTATATATAGGTATGGCGTATTTTTTTGTGTGTTCAGACGTATTCACGTACAAAATCTAAGCTGAAATTGATTCAGTGTATATATGCGTATATATGATAATCTTTGCAATAACAAAGTGTATAGCTGAAACCCTTATATGTTTAGGCTGAAATATAAAATAAATAAAAAAGAATTTAAATGTACTATATTAAGTATCAAATGATACATCTTTCAAAGCGTATTAAATATATTTAGATATAAAACTGAATGTGCAGATTTGCTTGAATAGATTTAATTTACTTTGCAGTCAGGTTTTAGTCACTTATTATGAAAGGTCTATACTATGTTATTGGTCACGTCAAATGTTTTTGATAGATAAATTAAATGAAAGATGTTGTCAATCATTCTACAACATGAGTCTATAGATCGATAATACAAAGGCATTCTTCAAATTCCTCACTTGGTTATAAAAATAAGGATACCAGTTATGAATTTCATTAGTCATGGCATATTCTTTAACATTTAGCTGTTAATTGATAACATTGTATGTTACATCAAAACACCTAAGCATACTGGTGACGTATACGGTGATTTGTTCTGCCTACGTATAGTTTTTTTAATATAATAAAAGTATATTTACCTACAGGTTAAGTTTGTGTTCAAATGACCGTGTATAAGTTGCCCTACAAGAATATTCTTGTCAATATAGTTATTAGGTCTAAACATCAAATACCTTATGACTACTGACACATCAACAGTAAACCTATATAAAAAGATTTATTTCATTTTAACCCATACGCACCGTATTTCTGTCAACAAGACATATTTCAATAAGCACATCATCAAAAATAATATAGCAAACATTTTTCAGACGTCAACCTCACTAGCAGTGAACAGGTCAGCAAAAATAAATAAGATTTTTTATTAGGTCTCATAAAGTTTGCCGCAATCAACGAACTGTGTAACCTTCGTAGGTCAAAGTCAAAGTCAAAGTCAAAATCATTTATTCATCTAGGTCACAAGGTGACGCTTATGAACGTCAATTTTAAAATTAAATTCCTTAATGCTTCTACATTTACATTTACTGCCTCGTTCGCAAAGCAATAGGTAGAGCCACGAGAAAGAACGGGCAATAAAACTCGAGGCCACTCTTTTAAATCGCCAATATTATGGTACAAATTTTTATTTTTGTAAGGAGCTGCAACTGTTACACATTGTACTAAATTACTTGTAAATAGTAATAGTTACAGACGTAATACTTAAGCAATTAATGCAGTTACTAAATTATGTGTTTTAGTTAGCCTTCCAATGCGAATTGCGAATATTGTGTAACAGGAGCATCCACTTACGACTTATAATGTATACAACTCGTGACCATGTTCAGGACTATGGTGGAAATGTATGTTACAGAAGTGACGATATATGAATACACAAAATCACAAAAACGTTAGTTCACAGACCATGATAACGAGTTATCTACATCTTACAGTACAGTAAATTGTAATAAAATTAGTGGAACAACAATGCAAATGTAAATGTAGTAAGTGGGATGACCTAATTATAATAAACGAATAATAATTTAAAAGAACTAGAAATGTTATATAATAATAAACTGAAAAATGCTAAGTATCTATATAAATTCTAAATAAGTAGTAGATCATGAGTTGTCTAGTGTAAGTGACCATCTATCCTTATCACTAAAATAATCATTAACAGTATAATAACCTTTCCTAATAAGGCAGTCCAAAACCTTTTTAGGAAACTTTCCTTGATAAGCATATCTGATGATTTTTGTCACACGGACATTTTTTATATCAACCTAAGCAATCAGCCAACCAGATTCTAAAATTTTGTATTAGGCCCTGCCAGCCGAACGGCGCCGTTTAAAAAGCGGCTGCGCTATTAATTGAGTCGCTGATAAAGCTACAGCAAGGTTACAAGATAACTGACTCTAAATAATAATTTTCCTTGATCACTGTACTGTTGGAT
Source organism: Euclidia mi (assembly GCA_944739405.2). Classification (NCBI taxonomy): domain Eukaryota; kingdom Metazoa; phylum Arthropoda; class Insecta; order Lepidoptera; family Erebidae; genus Euclidia; species Euclidia mi. Next base: position 85,422 of record CALYKY020000233.1, read on the forward strand.
TCAAGACTGCTTGAAGGCCGGGGTCGCTTAATAGACTAGCCAGTTTACACGTGTGCCCTGCGCTATAAATAGGCATAGCCGTACTCAGTGCCAGTGACAGTGTACCAGTGTCAGTATATTCTAGGGTACTAGCAGCGTCTAGAGACTCTTCGTAACGACTATCAAAGATCTTCATGACAGCCGGGACCAACTGCTAAACGTGCTCTTCGAGGCACGAGGTAAGCGATAATTAACAAATAACACCGACACAACATACTTATTACACGATTGAGACCCATTACCTAATTAAATATCTAGTAGCATACAAATATCAAACGTTTTTCGGTAATTATCGTAGTAAATTTATGAGATTAATAGCTTTTGCCCGCTGCTTCTTACGCGTAAATTTCGCTAAGATAAAATGCAAATTTTCACCTACTTGAGCTCAGTAGTTTGGCTGTAGCGTATCTGTCAGTAACGCAAGGATTTTATATACAGATGAAAGTGATTCCATTGAAAAACAAAAGATTTTACACAAACTGTGAATCCCTTTTCTACCCTCTTAGGGTAAGAATTTCCCAAATTAATTTCTTTGTTTGCTAACGTCATTTGCGGATCCAATAAATAATGTATGAAGTTAATCCCTCTAAGTATGAAAAGGGTTTCATACAAATTCTGAGTCCCGTTTTTATCCACTTAGGGTAAGAATTTTCTAAAAGACTTTCTTAGTCTTTTTGAAAATTTTTCATACTGCACACCATACTTAAACAACACGCACTAACTCCATTCAAACCACTGCCCAAGGACAAGAGATGAAAAGATCTAGTCTGTACTAAGTTTCACGGTAAACATGTCTTTATAAATAGATTTTTCTTATTCATAGGCCCTTTTTTATACAATAGATTAAATAAGTTACTAGATATATATAATTATAGTTATAAGCAATGTAAAACAATCATAACTAGATACTTACAAACAATGACCTACTCCGATACAGAGAATTTGCTTACTGTCATAAAATAATTACCTACCATTGAATAGCCTCGATTTTAATTATTATTGCGTCAAGTAAAGCTACCGGTGGTTAGGGCTCCAGAGAGAGGAACCTCCGAACGATGCGTGTCGTGTCCAGCAATACTGCCTTCTGTATAGAGGACTTGATCCAGCCGTCTAACGAGAGCCTCTTGAGGTGGTGGTCGAGGCTCTTGGCAATAAGACCATTTACGGTCACGACTATCGGTACAATGATCGCCGAGTCAATATCCCACATGTCGACAATCTCGTGAGCCAGGTCCAAATATTTAATTTGTTTATCTTTTTCGGCTTTCACGAGATTCTCGTCATGGGGTATGGTGACGTCGATGATCATTGCAAGGCGCTCTAATCGGTCTATCACCACTATGTCCGGCTTGTTAGCCGCAATAGTCCTGATAGACCGATCCCAGTACAGAGTAGCACGACCATTTTCAAGAACTGGGTCGGGCACATACCTGTAGTACGGTACTTCGGAGTCGACAAGTTAGTACTTTAAGGCAAGTTGCTGGTGGACAATCCTGGCTACTTGGTTGTATCTATGCAAATATTCGCCATTGGCAAGACGAGAACAACCGGATACTATATGTCTAAGCGATTCACCAGGCTGGTGAGATGCCCGACATATGTCGACCGTCCCATCCCTTAGAATATACTTCCGGTAGTTGTTCGTCATGACAACTTCGTCCATAATCGCAAAGACAAAACCTTCTGTTTCGGCGAAGAGATTGCCGAAACGCAGCCAGGACACCGACGCTGGAAAATCTACGTCGGGCCCATGCAAGGCCCGGTAAAGACGTCCATGCAGCTCTTTACCTTTCCATACTTCCCTGCGCTCCTCTACACCAAGTACGGCAGGTTTGCGCCAGTTCTCTTTAGCCAGACCTAGCGGGGTAAGCCCTCTGTCCACTGCGACCACATCTCGGTGCACACCCATGTCGGTGTGGAGAAAGTATTCTCTGAGATTGCACACCTCGCGATTGTGGAGGGTCTTGGCACTCAAGAAGCCACGACCCCCACACTTGCGCGGGATGTACAATCTCATCACCGACGAACGCGGGTGATGCATCCGGTATGTCGTGAGTAGACAGCGAACTTTCCTATCCAAGGCGTCCAACTCTGTTTGAGTCCATCTGAGTATGCCGAAGGAGTACATTAAGACGGGCATGGCCCAACCGTTACAGGCACGCACCTTATTTCCGCCCGATAAAAAGCTTTTTAAGACTTTCTTCAGGCGGCCAAAGAAACGTGCCTGCAACGCCTGTTTCATGCCAGCGTCATCAATGCTTAATGCCTGCGACATACCCAGATATTTGTAGGTTTCGGTTGCAGAGAGAGATCTAAGTTGTGTGAAATCTGAGAGCTCTATACTATCAGATTCCATACTCCTGCCTCGCTTTACATGCATGACCGCACATTTATCCACACCGAACTCCATCTTAATTGAATTACTAAAGCTTTCAGTTATCTTTAGTAACTCAGTTAATTGGAGGTCAGTGGGGGCAAATAGTTTGAGGTCATCCATAAAAAGGAGGTGAGAAATAACTTGACCTCTAGTCTGCAACCGATAGCCTAGCCCTGAACTTTCGAGCAAAGTGCTCAGCGGGTTCAGTGCTAGGCAAAACCATAGTGGACTCAAACTGTCGCCTTGGAAAATACCCCGCTTGATCCTTATAGGTACGCCGTACCCGCAAGGCTGTCGATATCCTGGATAGCGAAGCACCGTACTCCACTGCCCCATACATGCCTTCAAGAGGGCGCATAGAGTTGCATCGACTTTGTACAGCTCTAGCATCCTCAAGAGCCACGTATGTGGCACAGAGTCATAGGCCTTCTTATAGTCTATCCAGCATGTCGCCAGATTCTTTCGACTACGGCGAACCTGTTGGCTTATGGTCATGTCGATAAGGAGTAGCTCTTTAGTACCACGGGCCCCGCTTCGACATCCATTTTGAGATACAGATAAGATGTTATTTCTAAATATGTGTGCTTCCAATTTTGTTCTCAAAATGGATGTAAAAACTTTATATAGCGTTGGTAGGCAAGTTATTGGCCTATAGTTCGTAGGCTCCGTGGTACTACCAGCCTTAAAGAGCAGATGAGTTACGCCAGTTGTCATAAAAATTGGCAGCGATCCTGAATCCAGTGATGACTGAAATTGAGAAGCCAAACGAGCATGTGCACTGCGTAGCCATTTTAACCAGAAATTGTGCAGTCCGTCCGGTCCTGCCGATTTCCAGTTGGCTAACTGACGGACTGCACAATATACATCTGTGGTGTCAATGGCTACGGGCTCCATGTGAGGTATTGCCTCACATGATCGTTTAACATCTCTAATCCAGTCATCTTCCGTATGGCTGATGGGAGTCGACCATATGTTGCGCCAAAATTAAATCGTATTCGCATCATCTGGCCGACGTCCATCATCCACACGTGGGTCAGGTGGCTCCCAATTTCTATAAACCAACTTCTCATCTCTTTGGAATGCGCGATTTTGGGAGTATCGGGCTACCCTTTTCCTGTATCGTTTGATACGATTTGCCCACGCATAAACTTTCTGCTTCAGGAGGTCGATGCGTTCTGTGACCCGTGACGCATATTCTTGAGGACGGAGTCCCGTTCCCTTAAACGCCCGGTTCACAAAACGCATCACTCCCGGGTGGGTATTGCCCGACCTGAAGCAGATTAGCTTGCCTATGAGTGCCCTGGTCTCAGCAATACGCCGCTCAATTCTATGCTGCCAAGCCGGGACGGCATCTCGAGGAGCAATATCAAAACTGTTTTGTATTTTAATATTAGCTACTCGACACGCCGCTACAGCCGCACAGTACAGAATTGACTGTGTATCGCTAAGATTTTCACTATTGTCTAAGTAAATAAGCAATAGTGAATCCAGGGCACAAGCGCCATATTCTTTTTATGCGTGGGCAAACGCGGCAGCCGAGGTCTGTCTTGTAATGTAACATACCGATATTCCCCAATGGCACACTCCAAAGCACTCCTTATCTTATTAATGCACTGGGTACTTACTTGTGTATCCCTGTCTACCACCTCTTCACCTCCTTCTTGTTGACTATATTATTATTATTAGTGTTCACTAACTTCATTTGATGAACCGATATACGATACGATATACTTAGTTTGAAGTTAATCCATTGGAGGAATAAAAAAATTTATACAAACTCTGACAACCTTTTTAACCTCCTTAGGGGAGGAATTTCCAAAAATCCTCTCTTAGTGCGCACCTTCACACCTCAAGGAACATACATGCCAAATTTCACCTACTTTCGCTCAGTAGTTTCGGTATTTTGTAACGTGTCTGTCAGTCAGTCAGTAATGCAAGGATTTTATATATACAGATAAAACATTTATAGAATTTCCCTGAATTTATATTTTGATTTATTACACGCCTTCTTTACCGGTCAATAAAGAATAGAAGAAAATAATTCATATTTCCGTTTTAAATAGCGTAAAAGCAACAAATCTCATAGGAAACTTTTGGGCAATATTTAAATATAATTTCTGGTGCATCGCATACACAAAGCCTGACAGGGGAAACTATAAACAAAATACAAATTTATTTTTTTAACGAGAAAATTACCCCTGTCCCTTCACTCGCCGATTGATAGCGTCAATGATATTGTGCCTGATGGCATCGAGGAAAACTCGAAGCAAGCCACTATACCGACGAGACCTGAAGCACTCGATAAGCCTTCGGTGACATATACTCCCAGGTCGATACAAACTAATGATGAATCAACTTGTAAAGATTACCGCGATTCACGCCCAAGCGATACATGTCCGAGGATACAAATATTCTCTGATGTACGCTCACGCATGAGGAACTTGCTACAGAATTACATTGGGTCTTCCTACTTCGTGTCATCGGTCTGCAAGCCTGGAGCCACAAGCGATAAGCTATTGGAATCATGCCTAGAGACATGCAAAGACTTCGGTAAATCGGACTATGTGGTAATTATGTGTGGTAGTAATGATAGAGATCCGTTAAGATTACAATCTACTCTATACTTTAATCTGGACAGACTTGCCCATACGAATGTTTTGCTGTGTAATGTACATAAAAGTAGATTCTTAACCCCTCCCGCGCCGGGCGTAAGAAATAAAAAATGGCCGTTAGTGCAGGCCGCTTTACCTCTTGATCGAGCAACAGCTGACCGGCGTCATTATTTTACCTATATCTCAGTTAGTTTTAAACGTATCACAAAAATAATGACGGTTTATGCATAATTGAAATATGTAAAGAAAACTTATTGTAGATATATAATGTATAATTACCTTTTCTCTACAGTTCGTTGAAATAAAACTTGAAAACACGAAAAAATCCTCTTCAATAAAACTTTTAACACACACTATCTCACAAATATTTAGCATTTTAGCAATTATTTACAGCACTTTATATACCTTGCTTAATTAATAATTGAATTTAATCAACAGTTTATATCAACTTCACTTATATTTTTATAAATCACATATAGTTTAAACACCTCATCGGAATACGAAACGGCCGCCATAATCCCGCGCGAATTTGTGACGATTTAGATACACTTTTGTTTATATCAAAATCATAAGTTTATTATTTTTTTATTGTTTACTCATTAGTTTGTGATAAATAAGAAAGGTTATGAGCAATAGTATCGACTTTTAACTACCTAATCTTACAAAACTGATATGCAAACGGGTGCATTTACAACTTGCCGCCATTATTAATAATGATATTTTGAAAATCGTTTTTCGTTATAATTTATACAATGATGATATCTTAACTATATTTTATAGCAAACAAGATTAGTTTCCGAGTATAATGACATATAATACATATCGTGAAATTACGAGATTGCGTCGCTACACGATTTTCAAAGCAGGGCTGTCGTCACTCTAACGCGCGCGAAGTTGAACTAATGGCAAACAATTTTCAGTCGTTATTTTTGCAAAAACGTCTACAAAAATTATAACCAATTACAATACAGAATTAAAAAAAATATGCATACTTTGCAATAGTGGGACATAATCTTATTGGTGGAATTATTTTAACGTCATTTCAAGTAGTGAAATATGGCGCTGTCGTTGCGGGACATACGTGTTTCCCGCAAGCGCTGGACGGAACAAATTTTCCTGGGACATACGTATGTCCCGCCCGCGTTCCAGAGGTTAAGTGAATGTAAACTCCATGAAACTTTTCATTATATCTCTTCTCAATTTTCTTATACCACATGTGTACATATGGAGTATTTAGTTTATTTTACCTCTTATATTTTATCTACTTGTAGATTAGTGCTGCGTACCATATTACATTTGAATTATAGGCACAATTACAATCAATATATAATCGCCACCACAAATAACAACGGAAATCATGTGTCTACAAGTACCAAGACAGATAATGACCAGATTGCAAACTCACGAGCTATTGAAACGCAAACAGAAGAAATTTTTTTTCGAGACTAATCGTGATTTTATAATTTTACACAACAATGTCCAAGGTGTCAGATCCAAAATAGGTGATCTAGAAATATTAGTTCAGTCGAGAAGGATAGATGTTCTATGTTTAAGTGAAACTTTCTTGAAAAATGATTATTCAGAAATATTTCAATTATCAAATTTTAAAACAGCAACTTATTTTTCCAGATAGAATAAATCTAGAGGTGGAGTGTGCATATATGTTAAAAAATCAATTAACTTTAAACCGATTAAGTGGCTCGCTGATATTTCCGTCGAACTGCATTTTGAGTGTTGTGGCATAGTCATTCCGGAATTGAATTGGTACATTTTGTGTGTCTATAGATCACCTAGCAGTAATATTAAGTTATTCTTCGATAAATTAGAGTTTTTGTTATTTAAGCTTACGATTAGGTCAAGAGCGATGAACAGAAAGATCTTTATTTTGGGAGATTATAATATCAATACAATGCAGGCAGACAAAAAAGGTAACCTTTTTATCTACACTCTAAATACATATAATCTGCATTTAGCTTTTAAACAGCCCACAAGAATTACATCACACTCAGCTACGTGTATTGACAACATAATAACAAACCATAAGAATTATAAAGCTGAAATATGGGATTTAGGCATTTCAGACCACACTGCGCAAGTTATAAAATTACCATGCAGCTTGAGTTTTCATGAGAAATTCTGGTACAAAATGCAACGACAAATAATGAGGTAAAAATATTGAGGTATTTATCAAATACATTGCACAAATCAATTTCCATGACATTTATTTAGAATCGGATGTAAACGCAGCTTATGATAAATTTATAGATTACCTTAATTTAATATTCAATTTGTGTGTACCCACAAAGAAAATAAAATTGCAACATAAGAAACGCCAGGCATGGAAAACAAAAGGAATTATCGTGTCCAGCAAAAACAAAAGGAATATGTATTTACATTCTAAAAATAAATGTCATGCTTTCAAATTAAAATATTATCAGTACTCTAAAATCATGAAACGAGTAATAAAAAATTCGAAACAAATAGCCAATATAAAATTTGTCTCAAGAAGTGACAATCAAACAAAGGCGACTTGGGCACTCATTAAGCAACAGACCAAATCAATTAATCATATCGAACCGAGTACAGATTATATAAAACAAAAAGATGTTGTTGTAAGGTCGCCTAAAAAAATTGTTAGTATTTTTAATCATGCCTATGTCACTCAAAATATGAAGCCAACAGCTAGTAGTACGTCCATAAAATTACCTGCAAATAATTCAAACAGTATTTTTCTAAATCCAGTAGACAACTATGAAGTAAAAAAATAGTTAATATGTTAAAAAATAAAGCCAGTTGTGGTCATGATAATATTCCAATCAAAATTATTAAATCCAGCATTGAGTATATTGTTAGCCCGCTTGTATATATATTGAATTTAATGTTGGAAACTGGTAAATTTCCTGACAACTTAAAAAAAGCACTTGTTAAGCCAATCCAAAAAAAAGGTTCGAAACATGACATTAACAATTATAGGCCAATTGCGCTTTTACCCAACTTCTCAAAATTTTTTTAAAGAGTTATATATAACAGATTGGCAAAATTTTTGGAGGTTAATAATATTTTAAACAACAATCAGTTTGGATTTCAAAAAGAAAAGACGACGTCATTAGCGATTTATAAACTATTTGATTCCATATGGGATACTATGAACAAAAAAGGCAATGTGCCGCTTTATTCATTGACATGTCAAAGGCATTTGACTGTGTAAAATATGATATCCTCCTAAATCAATTGGAAAGAATAGGCATTCGAGGTTTAGCACATACATTAATTAAAGATTACTTAAACAATAGAGAGCAGGCGACTGTGATCGAGGTATATAATCAAACAAATAAAATGATGGAAACAGTCAGAACTGAATTCGCACCCGTACTATTAGGTGTTCCACAAATTAGGACCCCTGATGTTTCTTATTTACATTAATGAACTTCCTAACATTATTGACCACTTATGTGTCATGTATGCAGATGATGCAACAATTTTCATACCTAATGACTACAAGACTCTTCAGAACTATGAAAATAATATAAATACGACACTAGCAACAGTAACAGAGTGGTTAAAGAATATAAATTTATGCGTAAATTTAGAGGAAACAAAATTAGTGCAATTTCGAAACTATCAAACTAAGCCGACTCAACTTAGGATAACCTTGTCCAACACATTGATCGAAGAAATAAACGCGACAAATTTTTTAGGTGTAACTATTGATCAACACCTCAATTGGAAAGCTCACATAGCAAAAATTAATAAAAAAATCTCAAGTGCGTGTTATGCGCTGTCTATCTTAACCGAAACAACTAATGTTAGTATTGCCAGAAATGCTTACTTTGTAACGAATACCCATTCTTGACGTATGGTGTTATCTACTGGGGAAACTCGACAGATGTTCAGTCTACATTCCTTTTATAAAAAAAATGCATAAGAACCATATACAACATGTGTAGTACCGATTCCTTAAGGAATGTATTTAAAGAGAAAAAATTCTCACCTTAACTGCTATATATTTATTGGAATTGTGTCTGTTTGTAAGAAATAATATGCAATACTTTGATTTCAAGTGTAACACCAAAACAAACATTCGTAGCAAGTATAAATATAACATTAACCTACCAAATATTAAAAATACAGTGTATTACAACAGCACTTATATCACTGCTATACGAGTCTTTAATCATCTACCAGTTGCTTTTAAAGAACTACAAGGGAAATTGTTCAAAACCCACCTTAAAAAATGGTTAATGGTAAATGTATTTTATAATTTGAAAGAGTACTTTGAGAAAAAACATGTTTTGTAAGTAATAGTAAACTTTCTTGATATGTATAAAACTTAAATTAGCAATATAGTAATCAAAATAATGTATATGTTAAGGTTGCACATCCGAATGGGGTAAACTGTTGACACAATTAATGATTTATGCACCATGAATGTACACAGTTATGCAATAAACGAATCTTTATCTTTATCTCGCGAGTTCTATATGTATGCACATTAAAACTATATAGTTAAGTTGTTATCGTAGTGAGGCGCAATAAAAACTTCCCCTAGGAAATTCATAAGTATTGCACACGCGAACAAAGAGTACATGCGTGCTTACATCTAAACAGTGCACGTCATCGCTACCAGCTCAAGTGTTAACGCCGATAATATGACGCTTAACGCGATCCTGGTAATATACTTCGCGAAAATTCTGCTAAGGAAAATATAGGTAAATTTATTTTGTTATTTTTGGAAGTAATAATAATATTCTTTTTGTTTTTGTATTATTGTGGGAGCACATACAACTGTAATCTATCGTAAAATAATGAACACGATAGCAGCCGCAATGTTGCTTGAGTTCCTATATATTTCCTAGTATATTTTCTTAATGGTAATTCTAATCTGACTGGCCTAAAAGTACCTACGTCTGGAATTGGCAGTGCAGGCAAGTCATTCACGGTAAACAGCAAACTGTTTTTTTTTCCACTGAAATGGTTAAGTAAAAACAGGGGTTAAAAAGGTTTTTATTCAAGTAAATCCATACGGGCTTTCTCTTCAACAATTTTCATTAAGTAATTGATGATAAGAATGTTATGAAACGGTTTTCATAAATACGAAACTTTCACAATGCTTTGTACTTGCTTGTAGCATACTTGTAGCTACATATCGTTCATAAACATGAAAACAATTGCAAACATAATGTGTACAAAGTTTAAAATTTAGATTTCTTTTATTGTATGATATATATACCAAATCTGATGCATTATCAAAGCTGTATCCCCAAAGAAAGACATCATGCTCATAATAATGCGGTTTTAAATTCTAAGTTTGTACTTATTTTAAATTGTTTAAGTAACCATGAAAGTTTAAATTCCTATAAGTTTGTACATAAGTAATTTCAGTCTTCCCCGGAGGGCATATTACGTGCTGCCTCCGTCGCTTTCATACCCACAACAAAGGAACTTAATGTTCTACAAATTTATTTTTACCAGAAAATGATTCTAGTGAACTGCGTGTATGTGAGTGGAGAGGAAGTGATTATTTTAAATTAGTTGAACCGAGCAACGAACAGAGCCAAGCATAGATTCAAACACTGCAACGAACATTTTCATGATCTTTTTAGCGAACGCCCTAATCAGCGCTCGTTAAAAATATTCTTGACAAAAATGTCATATCTGACGACCAAGTGTGCTGCATTTATACTTTTAATGTAACATTCGCAAAAATGCTCCCTACAAGTGAATGCGCAAATGTATCAGCACCTTCGTAATAATGAGCCTCATGTCAAAATAAACATATTAATAATGTGCATACAAACCCTCGCACGAGTAATTGCACGTAGGAGTGAGTTTGAAATGCCACTGTCTGTTCTTTTAGGATGAATATAATATATTCATTTGAATGGGGTAAACTTTGCCGATAATCAAATGAAAGTGATCGTGGTTTACGGACGAGCTTCAAATGTTTAAGCAAAAAAAATTGCTCCAGTGAGTGACACTACATCTTAAATATTCACTTTGAACGCTTGTCTGGAAATCTATCGACTTATGCAAAATCTCTATAAATTTGTTGGAGTTGAACCATTTTATTCTGATTTTTTCGCAACTTATATTTGTGTACAGTCTACAAACTTTTTATATTAACACTTTTCCCAAGTTTTCGGACATTTTTCCAAAACTACGGCCACAGGGCGACTATAAAAAGTTGTATGCAAAACAAACCGTGATAAAGTCCGAATAAAGAAGTTAGTTGAAATGTGGTGAATACCACTGGCGCGCTATACTAGAATTTGTTGGCGGCTTTACTCGCGTGAAGAACTTTCAAATGCTAATTAGTCCCACATTTTAACAAGTATAAACATTTCCTGACTCTTACTTTGAAACTGATGGACTTCTATTCTACCTTTTACCTTTTGTTTTAGTTTTCCCCGTTGGAGAAAGAAATTTTCAGGGGATGCTTACTGCGTTGATTAATCATTAAACCAGGACACGTATTTCTGCATGTTTAGATAATTTGGAAGAGATTCACAAAAAAATCGGATCACAATACATTATAATATCGAGGCAACAAAATAGAGGCTTTTTGGCGCTAACTATCTGATAAAATTGACAATTATATGGAGCTTGCCCTGTGTCTGCACGTTTCACCGTTCAGCTGCTCTCTGGAGCACTTTTCTTCGTATGTCCCGATGGTCATGAAGAACCTTGGTAGCCGTTACGGGGAGTCAGTACGTACGCTTGAATATACTGACGCCGGTCTACCCTATAGAATATTGCTATCCCACTGTGTTGCGGTGGTCAGACGGTAGTCGCTTTGTGGCAAAGCCAATAATTCGTCAAATTTGGTTACGCTAGACCGCGGATCCCGATCACCAATGCGAAAGTTCAGCTGCAACTTAGATAACGTTAGAACGATGACAGCGATGATGATATAATATTTATAACTTGTTATCGAGAATTTACAAAAGATTACTTGCAAAACGACTTACAAAGTATTTACAAAATATTTGGAGAACGCGACTATAACATTTATTACCGTATACTTTAATGCACGAAAGCAGCATTTTTCTGCAGGATTAACTTCTGGGTAGTACTAATAAACTGCACAAGAAATCCCTGCTAAATTGTCGATAAACTTATAATTGCTTTTATAGAGACTACCTAGCTGTTGTCATTGCTGCTTAACTTTGAAATTAAAATATGTGTTTCGTTCGATCGGACGAGGTGTTGTCGGGTTTTTTGTTAGGATACTTATCGTAAGTAGCAAATCGGACTTTGTTAAATAAATTAATCAGCTAATTCACTGGTAAATACAGTTCAGTATCATAATATAACAAAGCCAACCTTATCCAGCAACTGATAAGTGTGTAAATATTTCAGTATAATAATATGTATAGACGGACTAGATTTAGGCAAAATGTTATTGCCTGTAAAGGTAAAATTGCCTTGCATGCATACAATAGACAAATATACAAATCTGCGATTCAATCAAATTTATTTACGACGAAATTTACGACGCATTTCGTTACAATTTTACCTCCCAGCCGTCGTACATCGATACTTCATTAGCTGACGCAAAATGAAGAGTTAGTCTAATTACCGAACACGCCATTTTAGCCTCGCACGGGAGTCAAACACAGGCCACGTAGGGAGGGCGGCCCCTGTGGCGGTGCGGCGCTCACAGAGTAGCCCACTTAAGCAAAATTAGCTTCTTCTGTGAGGTAAAGAATACTATCGGGTGTTTTGTGCCTGCACTGATACGCCCCCTGTTTGACAGGGTATAAAGGGGAGGCTGCATGAACGCAGACGAGTTGGTGTCCCAATACACCTCGTCAATGCGCTCCTACCCTTATAGATGTGTTTTCGGTTTACATAGTATTGATAGGCGGGAAATAGGTGCATGCTCGCGAGGGGTTGCGTTTCAAGCGGGTGTGTTGAACCTTTTAAATTGGGGCTTCAAACGCGCGAGCTGCGAGTTTTGTACTGGTGTTTAAATACGCATTTTCTGTACATGAATATTGTGAGATTTAATATAGGTTTCACAGTGCTTCCAGATGTTCCGATTTTTGTAAACATACATACTTCTTATAAATTACTGCCATCAAATTAAATATGACTGGCTTCTTAGTTTTAGGTCATGAATTCGATAGACAACCAAGGCAAACCTTAGTGTATAATGAGTAAACTAAAATATGCCATAATGTGTTTGTTTTATGTAATCCATCTAAACCTACCTAATATTAATTTACATATTTCGTGTCTTTCACCGATGCACGTACATTCAATTCAATAATACAATTTTACACAACTGGAAAAACCATAAAACAAGTACCTAATAAATAAAAATTTAGAATAAAACAGGTCATAATAATTTTAGGTACCGTTAGTATAATTTATTCTGCCCTCGCAAAAATTATAGGCCATTTTAGGCGCTTGACATTTCAGCTGACAGCACCTCTATAAACAGTTGAAATTCAAACCTGCCTCTTATTGCGGTCTTGCATTTCCATAGTGAAGAAGAACAGTCTTTCACAAAATTTTATTAAAAGCGATTTAGTTTGTAAATATTCAAATTTATTAGAGATAACGAATGAAAATAGTCATGAAATTTAAGTATCCTTTATTAAATACTATTTGTTGCCCGCGGCTCCGCTCGTGTGGATGTCGATTATCGCGATGAAAACTATCCTATGCCTTCCTCGGGTCTCCTCGTGCCGACTGCCTCCGTGGTCCAGTGGATAGCGTATGCGACTGCTGATCGCAGGTCCGGGTTCGATTCCCGGGTTGTGCAAAAGTGTTACTGGGTTTTTCCGAATTCTCAGTAGCAGCACGGAGTCTGGTCATGTGCCCGGTAACGGCAACAGGCTTGCCACCTATTACGTGGGACCAAAAATTCATGCGAAATGTGGGTGTAATGTTACACCTCTGCCTACCCCTTCGGGGATGAAAGGCGTGAGACTATAAAAAAAACATCAAGAAAGTGGTTACGGGAGTACATTTTGTCACAAAAACGTTTAAGTCTGATTGAAAATAAAATGTTATATAAGCACGTGCCCGCGTCTTTGTTCGCGTGGTGAAATGTTAGTAAATAATGAATACTATGAATCCTGACTTAATAGAAATAGATTCGTAAAATAAGAATTTTAACAATTTATTTAATATAGTTAGTAACACGTTTCAGAATACTTTTAAGACTAAGGAGAAAGTAATTAAGGAATCTCGAGCTTTTAATGAATGGGCTACTGCGGGTATTTACAAAAGCAGAGCAAAAATGTATGAGTTGTATGGTATGAAAAAATACAATTCTGATTTAAACTTCACTGAGTATGTTAGGAATTATTCTAAAATATTTAAAAGAGTGTGCAATACAGCTAAAGCTATATTCGTTAGGAATAAAATTAAACAATCTTCGAATAAAGTTAAGGCAACCTGGCGAGCTTTAATGAAACAACAGGTAAGACAACATTAAGAAGTAATAGTTTTAGTCTTCTTGATAATGATAAATTAATTCATAATGACGAAGAAGTCGCACACACATTTAATAACTTTTTTGCTAGCATACCACTTACTACTACTAGAGAATTAAAATCATCAGCTATAGTCGCAGAAAACCTATTAGAGTCTAGTGTAGGAAAATGTGAAGTAATATTTAAATTTCATAGTATTAGTTCTACCGATATTATAAATACTTTTAAGTCTTTAGAGTCTAAAAATACAGGTGATCTCTGGGGCATTTCTGTTAAGGTTTTGACAAGTATAATTGATGTAGTGACTCCTTATTTAAGCAACTTATTCAATAAGTGTATTAAATCTGGCAGTTTTCCAGATCTTATGAAACATAGTAGAATAATACCTCTGTTCAAATCCGGCAATAAGACTGATCCTAGTAATTATAGGCCAATATCGATACTACCTGCTTTTAGTAAGATTTTTGAAAAGATCATACTCAAGCAACTACTAAGACATTTTAATCAAAACAGCCTCCTTCATGGTGAGCAATATGGTTTTACCAAGGGTCTCTCGACAACAGATGCAGGAGTAGCGTTACTCAAACATATCTACAGTGCTTGGGAGAATTTCCAAAATGCTGTTGGTGTGTTCTGCGACCTTTCGAAAGCATTCGATTGTGTCTGCCATGAGACGCTCTTGTGCAAGCTTTTAGACATTACGGCGTCCAGACTAAAGCATTGGATGTCATTAAGTCGTACTTAAGTGACAGGATCCAATGTGTTGAAATAAATGGCTCAAAATCCAGTGGCTTACCTGTTGATTTAGGAGTGCCACAGGGCAGCATCCTAGGGCCTTTCTTGTTTCTTGTTTACATAAACGATTTACCTTTTTACTTGAGAAACATTTGTGACGTTGTACTGTTTGCTGACGATACTTCTTTGATATTTAAAGAAGTTAGAAATAAGGAACACTTTAACGAAATAAACAGTGCACTCATTCAAGTGACTAAATGGTTCAATGTAAACAATCTAGTACTGAACGCCAAAAAAACAAAATGTGTTAAGTTTGCTCTGCCTAATGTCAGAAACCTTGGTCCTAACATAGTTTTAAATGACGATGTACTCGAAACAACAGAATCCACATTATTTCTAGTATTAACACTTGATTCGAAGTTACAATGGGGTGCGCATGTTACATATCTCTCAGGGAAACTTAGCTCAGCTGCTTATGCCGTTAAGAAGGTTCGTAGGTTGACCGATGTCGATACGGCTAGATTGGTTTATTTTAGTTATTTTCATAGTGTTATGTCATTTGGCATATTGTTATGGGGTAGAGCTGCTGATATCCAAAATATTTTTATATTGCAGAAACGGGCAGTTAGGGCCATTTACCAGTTAAAGACAAGAGTCTCACTCAAAGAAAAATTTAAAACTATTGGTATTCTTACTGTAGCGTCACAATATATTTATGCCAGTGTTATGCATGTAAGACTAAACATAAATTCTTATAAAATGAATAGTGACATACACAATATCAATACTAGAAATAGACATAAATTATGTGTTCCGTATTTTCGTTTGCACAAAACGCATAGCTCTTTTATTGGGCTCAGTATTCGCATATACAATAAATTACCAACTTATATTTTAGACTTGCCATTAAGTTCGTTTCAGGCAGAAGTTAAAAAGAATCTTATAAATAAGGCATATTACAGTTTGAAGGATTAAATTGATGACAGGAGCGCTTGGAAGTAGTTGTTCGCTTTTGACTAGGTCAATAATTAGTAGTTTTATTTTATAGTGTAGTTAATTACGATATTCTCATTTCATACTATATTTTTTTTTTTGCATTCATGTTCCACACTTTTATTATAACTTTGCGGATTTGTAAAATGTGGGTAACTCGTGGTCATGGGCTAACTAATAGGTTGTCGATTGCTTTGGTTTCATAATACCGTTACTTTCTGCTTCATTCACTTCTACCATAGTTCTGACCATGTTCGCGAGTTGCCTACATTAAAAAGACGTAAGTGGATGCTCCTGTTTCACCATATTTACTTTGGGAGGCTTACGATATATATGAACATCATTTACTGCTTGAGTATGATATCAATAGCTACTAAAAATTTTACTAGTAGATGTCTACAATGTGAAACAGTTGCAGCTCCTTACAAAAATAAAATGTACCACCATTATATTTGTTTGAAAAGAGTGGCCATGAGTTTTATTGCCCGTTCTTTCTCGTGGTTCTACCTATTGCATTGCGAACGTGGCAGTAAATGTAAATGTAGAATCATTAAGTAATTAACTTAAATTTTGACGTTCATAAGCGTCACTTTGTGGCCTAGATGAATAAATGATTTTGATTTGATTTGAGTAAATTTCAATTTCATTTGGTATATCTTACATTTTGTGCAAGAACTTCAGTACCTATGTTAGCCTAAGCTATAATCTATAGCTTAGACCAACAAACCGATTTTATCAAAGATATTACCAATTTGGAAGTGTCTATCTTCCAAACGATTGACTTTGAGAAATAATATTATTAGGAACCTCAAAGTTATATGATAGACCTCAAAGTTATGAGAGCAGCGATAGCCTAGTGGAGATACCAACAGACTGCCATGCAGAGGGTATCGGGTTCGAATCCCAGGCGCGCACCACTGAGTTTTCGGAGTTATGTGCGTATTGAATTATCAATTATCACGGTCCCGGTTGTCATAAAGATCTTTGACAGTCGTTATCGACAGTCAGTACCTATCTCTGAATAAACTGACCCTAGTCTAAACCATGGAATATCGCTCTCCCTTTGGGTTGCGGAGGTCAGACAGGTAATATTCAGTCAAATCCGGTTAGACTAGTAAGCGGAGCCCGGGTTGCAACTAGAGAAGAGAAGTTTTAATTAAATAAAAAAAGCTAACAGTAATAAGATCTTGTACAAAATGTGCTTTTGTCGTTTCTTATATAGGAAACGATAATCTCTATCATCATATTATTCATAGCCACAGATTAAAGGCAAGATAGAAAGAAGAGACGTCATAGCTATCTTTTTCAATTAGCTATATTGAAATGCTTTTCACTAGTTCAATAATAAAGTAATTATATACTATATTTTACTGCTGACGACAACATAAATTTTATGTTTACTAGTTAAAACTCTATATGAAGCAAATGGTGCAGGTTCTGCACTCGGACTTAAAACATGTTTGCGTTCTTGGAATACCTAGTTGGTCAAGATTTGAAGTTGATTGTGTTATTGTTGTAGAGTTTTAAAGGTTTTATTATGTTAAAATATACGTGTTTAAACAATACATATAGTACCCATAATACAAGATCTGCTAAGTTTGGGACTAGATGGTGTTGTGCGAATAAAAAAAATATACTTTTTACCGCCATCCATCAACATGTTGCCTCTAAAACATTGATATAATCACTGCCCCTAAAACACAGTCTCTGGAGGGCTAGTATTAGTGTCATTACCAAACAAGGCTTGCCGGTGGTTCGTCTCACAAATGACTACCTGCCCAAACTACCCACCAACGTACTACCTTAAATTAAAACAAAATGCACTTTATAACAACTTTTGCAAACGCTGAACTCCACCAAATGGTAATGTGCCTTTTCTAAGCTTACATTTTAAGGGAAACTTTGCTGCGAAGCTTTGAAAATATAACCTCCATTTTCATGAACTCTACGTATTATACATTGCGCGCGAGTCCTATGCGAGTGGTCGCGTATGTGTGATTGCCCGATAATGTCCGTCAATACGATTAAGTGTGGGAACTGTAATGTGGTGATTTCGGAAGTCCTTGCGTTTATTCGTAATAAACATGACAACGTTATGGACAACGAAAGTCTCATAAGAATATGTGTGTCAGCGTTTTCTGAGGAGGAAATCGACGAGGCAAATAAATGGTTATGCAACACGACCAAGATTGGTAAACGATTGAAGTCGAGGCGAAAAGACAAAAAACAAAAAGATTTAGATGACATGATAGCGGTTTTCAAAACAATAGACCCCGATCAATTGCCGGTTTTTGTCGCTTACGAGCTACATAAACTTCCCCCTCTGTGTTTCGACCACGTAGACGTCACGAAAATACTGACGGACCTGCTAATTTTGCGTGCGAAATTAAATGAGATTAAAGCTAATTCTGTCACTAAGAACGACCTAGAAGTGGCCCTGAAAGAGAATTATATCAAACAATCATCTGCTAATCAGCTACAAAATCCGATATTAAACTCTAATGTAAATAAAATTAGAGGTGGAGGGTATAACTTAAATAGCGGACCGTTTGGATTGTCGCCGCACCTACCTTCACTACATTCACAGCTGATTGATTCTGACTCACATTCACTAACGCAGCTAACAAGTGACGATGACGGGCCGAAGTATCGCTCTCTCGTTCCCTCTCATGCACAGGTGCTATCGGCTGTCGATGAGTCTGCTACCACGCCGATTAACTCGACATTCTTAGAAAACACGGATGACAAGGATGCAAATCTGCTACAATCAATGCAGAGTAATAAAACTATGGTCGAAGTGTTAATGCAAGGTGAATGGCCTAAAAATCGTTCTAAAGATGGTTCTAAGAATTTCCGCGAAAGGCAGTGCCCCTTCTTGGGAGTGGGATAGAGAGGGATAGAAACAAAGGGCATCGCTCGCATTGGCCAAGCAGCGACCAACCATTGACGTTGATGCGATTAGTTATAGATAGGAAGGTAGATGGCGCTACCATATCCCCCCGGCCCTAAAGGGTTGCCTTTAAAAAAAAAATAGAATTGAACTTAGCTATGTTGGGTGTACTACCGCATAACCCATCAATAGGCTAAGACAGCGATATGATAATAAAATTAATCTAAATTAACTTTAGCGAAAATTACAAACGCAATAATAGCGAAAACTACTAACTAAATACTTAAACTAAGAGGTAGGTCCAACTTCAGGCTAGATCTCACTGAGTTGGAAGCGGACAGAGACGTACAACAGGGCGCACGTAACTCCCTTTAGCGGTTTTCACGGTAACAACGCGAGTTGTACCGTCCTTGGAAGTATGCAATTTCTCTACGATGGCTAACCGCCATGAAAGCGGCGGAGCATTAACATGTATTATGACGACCAACGGGACTACAGGAGGGTACTCCTGTATAGGGGATGCAGGACTATTCCACTTGGATCTAGCCTGAAGCTGGTGTAGATATTCCGCACGCCAGCGCCGCCAGAACGACTGCACGAGTTTATCCAGCAGAGTATGTCTCTGGAGCAAGCTCGAAGAGTCTGCTTCAGGAGCCGGAAATGACGATAATGGCACTGTGTTCAGAAAATGTGCAGTGCTTAACGCGGATGGTTCTGCAGGGTCACTACTCAATGCCGTGAGCGGACGCGAGTTGATCAGTGCCTCGACTTGTGCAAGGACAGTTAAAAGCTCTTCGTAAGAGAGGATCTGTTGACCTATAACCTTGAAGAGATGCGTTTTAATTACTCTGACCATGCTTTCCCAACATTCACCGAAATGTGGTGATGCTGGTGGAATAAACTTCCAGTCAATATGATTTATGGAAAGTTCTTCCTGAAGACGAGTACGATATTCTTCCCTGATAAACTTATAAAGGTCACGTAAATAAGAGCTTGCGCCCACAAAACAAGTGCCGTTATCCGTGTACAAACACTGTATAGGGCCACGCCGTGAGAGAAATCGTTTAAGGGCTGCCAGGAATGACACCGTGCTTAAGTCTGTCGCAACTTCAATTAGCGTAGCGCGCGTCGTTAAGCATGTAAAAATACACAGCCAGGCATTACGGCTTTTAACACCTCGACCACGCACTGGCGTATACTGCAGTGGTCCTGCGTAATCACAACCGGTGTGTGTAAACGCTTTAGCAACCTGGTTGACGCGCTGGCTAGGGAGATCGGCCATGGGAGGGAAAGTCGGACGCGGACGAAATTTGAAACAGACGTTACATTTATGTATTCTGTGACGAATTATTCGTCGAGCGGCTAAAATCCAATACTTATGCCTAAATAAGGACATAAGCAACTCCGGACCGGCATGGAGGTGCTTCTTGTGATAAAAATCAACAAGAAGGTCGACAACATGATCATGTCGCGGCAGAATACAAGGATGTTTGTAGTTGTAAGGTTCATCCGAATTTGACAGACGACCCCCAACGCGTATGACGCCGTGTTCATCGAGAAACGGCTTGAGTCTAAGGATAGTGGGAGAACAAGGTACATTGTCTTTTAAATGTTGAATGTCGTTACTAAAATGAACAGCTTGTACAGCTCGTAGTAACTTACATTCTGCGAATTTGATATCAGTACTTGATACAAAAGTATCATTAGGTAGGTGCCTAAGAAACCTATAGACATAAACGATGGCGCGGAGTAACTTAGACCACGATGACATGCGTAGTGCGAGTGCATAGATGGGAGACTCTGCAACCTCAGCAATCACGGGATAAGAAACAGACTTCCGTTTGGGTACATCTTCGTCTTCTGCACTGTGGTCAAAGGGTTGCAAGGGCCATTCTGACGGATCATGGGAGATCCAAGAAGGTCCACGACGCCACAATGGATGATGCAGAAGATTAAATGGAGTGACACCACGAGACAAGCAATCTGCGGGGTTCTCAATACCCGCGACGTGATTAAAACAAGTAGCAGGAACCAGTTCAATTAATTTGCTAACGCGGTTGGCGACAAAAGTCTGCCAGCGATGAGGAGAAGAATGAATCCAAGCGAGCACTACTTTGGAGTCGGAAAATGCGTATAATTTATTAATGGGGTAGTGGGGCAAAACTGTGTCTTGAACCTTGCGGAGCAACTGAGACAGCAGAAGGGCCGCGCACAACTCCAGTCTCGCAACTGAAATGGTTTTAACAGGCGAGACCTTAGACTTGGCACAAACTAACTGCACCGAGTAGTTAGAACCAATGCGGACTTGCAGATATGTCGTATATCCCGCCCTCCACCTCCACCGTAAGCACGCTCGCTGGCGTCAGCGAAACCTATCAAGTTGATGGTACATCCATCTACCAACCCAAGATGACGCGGAATAGTAACTTGATTGAGCGCGGTAAGCTCAATACAAAACTGGCATCAAGCGGCGACAATATGGTCAGGGAGTGTTTCATCCCACTCACACTTTGATAGCCAAAGCTCTTTGATCAAGAGCTCGGCGTACAAAATTGTGGGAGCCACAAAACCCATTATGTCCCATAGTCGAGCCACTGTGGACAGCATAGTGCGTTTGGTGCACTTATCATCTGGTGGTGAGACGTCAAACCGAAAACTATCGCAGGATTTGTCCCAGCGTAAACCGAGAACCTTATGCGGTACAGACTTCTCAAACTCAATGTCTGGAGAAGCCTTATGAGAATCTGGTATGCGTGCGAGAACCTCCTTAGAGTTGCTTGTCCATTTGACAAGATCAAACTGGCCTCGCTTGAAAAGCTGAATAAGCTCTTCACAAAGCGAAATTGCTAGCAGAGCGGATATGACACTACAGGCAATGTCATCCATGTACAAAGCGGAAGTGGCAATAGCCGCTGCGGCGGGAAAGTGATCGCCTTCATCAGCGATCAACTGGCGAACAACTCGTAACGCGTGATATGGGCTAGACTTGAGTCCAAAACAAACACGATTGAACTGATCCACAGATAAAGGTTCTTTCTTGTCAAAACGATAAAAGACCCATTGAAATCTACGGTCAGATTTGCGAACGCCGATATTGAGAAACATTTGGCGGCAATCAGCTGACAAAGCGATTTGGAAAAGACGAAACTTTATTATGATGTTAAATAAATCACCCTGTAGATTGGGGCCGGCATGCAAAATGTCATTAATCGACTGACCCGATGTAGTCTTACAACTAGCGTCTAAAACCACACGGAGTTTAGTAGAGGTTTTATCTTCGCGAACTACGCCGTGATGCGGGATATAATATAAGGGCAGAGAGTTGCCCTCGTTGTTTACAACTACACTCAAAAAACCTTTATCTATGTAGTCACGAATGACGTCATTATAGGCGCTGCGTAACTTAAGTGATGCATCAAGTTTACGTTCCAAACAATGGAAACGTCTGAGTGCAGCAGCGTACGAGTCGCCTAACGAATAAGGGTCACCACAGAATGGCAACGCCACAACGTATCTGCCACTGTCGTCACGAACAGTGGTAGCGCGGAAATGCTCTTCACACTCAAGATCTTTACGGCTCATCGAGGGCGGTGCGGTAACCTCTTCAAGCTCCCAAAATCGCTTGAGAAGAGAGTCAATATTGTTTTCTTGAAGAACAGAACAACAGCAAGACGTAACGTATTGAGAAGTATGTAATGTAGGTACGGTACCCATAATCACATACCCAAATACCGTCTCAATAGCGGGCGGTAAGTTATTTTGCTCACTACGTACCACTTTCGTAAGTAGCAAGTGCGGGAATATTGCGGCTCCGATCAAAACATCAATGTCTGCCGGATTCGCAAACTCCGAGTCCGCTAGTGGCAATGACTCGAGATGTGTGAGAAGCGACACGTCCACATTAGCGTTTGGCAATGTGTCCGTAATACGCTCCACGATAAGGGAAGAAATGTTAAAATTAATGTCCCTATCAAAACGCGAATGTATTTTAATATCTACGGAACCCTTGCAATGTTTTTCTGATCCGCCTATCCCTCGGCTTATTGAGTTCGTATTTTTAAAGTTATTCCATAATCCGAGGAGTTTGAACAATTCTAACGTTATTAAATTGGTCTGAGATGCGCTATCTAGCAGACAACGTACCATGTGCGGCGACCCATTAACATCATATATGATAACTTGCGCTGTCGCTAACAGAACAGTCTTAGACGCCATACATGGCGGCCTAGCACTGCTCTGATCACTACAAGCGCGCGAAGGCCGTCCGCGCGTGCGTGCCGCCCGCGCAATGGATGTCGTACACAACGATATCTCTCTCATTCTGAGGCGTGGAGGGGGAAGTCACCGTGGCCTGCACCTGTGAGGTAAGTGTGTCAAGGTTAGCGGCTTGGATGACAACGTGTTACCTTTATCGAAATGAAGCAATGAATGATGTTTTTTATTGCAGAAGCGGCACTTTGTCTTACTAGAACAATTACTTATTTTATGTTTTATGCTTAAGTAATTAATGCAAGCTTTGTTATCTTTTACGCATTTAAAACGAGCGGTTGCATGCAAATTATCGAAGGCGGGACACTTGTATAAGTGGTCGTGCACTATATTACTGCACAGACACTTCTGTGAATTATTCCTATTAGATTCCGAACATGTTACCTACCTGTTACATAACCTTTGTTTGTTGCTGTAAGTGTTAGACGGGCTAGGTGGACCAGACTGCGTATTATGAAATATTTGACACTGATATTTTATGAACGAAATAAAACTATCTAGTGTAGGTATTTTATTATTGCGTTCCGTCATCTCGAATGCGCGAATTGTATCAGTGTCAAACTTTTTTAAAGCGAGTTGAAGCAACATAAAGTCGGAAAGATCTTCTTATTTTAAATTCCTAAGAGAATTAACCGCGGTTACGAAGTTATCAATAAACAGCTGAAAATTCGAGACAGACGCGTTGCCGGACAGTTTGAGATTTAAAGCTTGGTCAAAGTAGGTAGACGCTAGGACGCGCGTGTCCTGATATCTATCAAGTAGTGACTGAAATAATATGACCTGATAATTCTCAGCACTGGGTGTGACACCTGCAAATACGGATTGGGCCTTCGGTGACAGTTTACCTATTAAATAGTACAACCTGTCAGCATCTGTCAGAGAACCATTATCGTGCACTGTAGACTTAAAACTCGCATAGAATAACGGCCAATTTCGTATATCTCCGTCAAACGACATAATCTCGATTGGCGGTAATCTCGGTTTGCGGGCAACGGGCTCTGCTGAACATTTACCCTCCAATTGGGATTGTATACGCTTAATAATACAATAAAGATCTTCGAATGAGGTGTACGCCTGATAGTTCGGTTTTTCATCAGGATTGATAGAAAGTAATCTTGCGTTATAATCGTCTAACAACTTATGAAAATCTGTTCGAATACTATCTACTGTCATACAATAACTGAGAAATGCTTCGCTATTACTGTCAGACATAGAAGCGGTTTTTGAACGCTCGTATATGCTTTGAATGCGCTCAAATAAAATATTGCGTTTTGCTTCTAAGATTGTCATCTCTTTGCCTTCCGACAGGCGTGACTTCTTTTGATGTGACATGCTTACGTAAGTATAAGCTAATGAGAACGAAACAAAATAAGAATATCTAATGTACCTATTATTTTACCTAAGTAGGCTAAGTAGGCGACACTTTAGAGCTGTGGAATTAAAAGTTGCTTGAAATATGAGATTTATAAGACAACTATGATAGTTCCAGAATTAATAATTTAGTAAGTAGGTAGCTACATAAAAGTTTACCTACTGATGCGGGCGGAAACAACCATGTGACGGTTATGTGAATATATTAGGAGTATAGCTAGGTGCTATAACTGCCTAGGTATAGCGATATAACGTATAAAAACGTAAATGAATCCGACTCGTATGGATCAAAAAAATGGTTCGGCGATACACCGAAACCGTAGGTTCTAGGCGACTTGGGAAGGATTAATGGAATGGACTGTATTCAAAGGATAGCGGGTTTTAGTCGCCTAGGATTGGAATGGGAGAGATGATTGTGAGTGGGTATAGGATATTCCAAGGATGGAGGGCACTTACCTTATACGGCAATCTTCTTCGTTTCCGAAGGGCAGTCTCCTGGTGGTTTCGTGATGCAGCTGCTTGATTCACTTCACTACACAGTCACTTCCACTTGCGAGCGGTTTTATAAGAGGTAATAACTATAGCGGGAGCGGCGCGGTGATACGGTATAGCGGACGCGTATTTAGCGAATCGAATGTTCTCGAAAGTTCTGGACTGTCTCTCGCGTCGACGTTTCGCGGCGACCAATCCGCGAAAGGCAGTACCCCGTCTTGGGAGTGGGATAGAGAGGGATAGAAACAAAGGGCATCGCTCGCATTGGCCAAGCAGCGACCAACCATTGACGTTGATGCGATTAGTTATAGATAGGAAGCTAGATGGCGCTACCAAGACCACTGAAAAAGATATTTGTGATTACATACAAAATAAGACGCAAGAAATAGTGCAGCTTCAGAAAATCAATATGAAATTTGAACGACCGTATAATGCCTTTAAATTGTTTGTCCCAAAATACAAACTGAATAAATTTTTAGATGACAAAATATGGCCTAAGGGTATACGGTTTAGACAGTTTATTTACTTTAAGAATAATCCAGCAAAAGTAAATAAACAGAATAGTGTGGCACATATAACAAACACATAATGGGTTGTATGTCCAACGTTAAGCTATGCACATTCAACTGTAAAAATATAACGCTATCAGCTGATTGCGTTCGTCATCTGTGTGCACGAGCCGACGTGATAGCGTTGCAGGAGACCTGGCTGCTGCCCCACGACGTACCCTTCCTAGCGACCATTGATGATGACTTCGCGTATACTGGGAAATCAGCCGTGGACATCTCTGGCGGTATTCTGGTCGGTAGACGGTGGTGTGGCGCTGATGTGGAGGAAGTCGTTATTTGCATCGGTATCGGTTTTAAATTGTGCTAGTGATCGAATCGTGTGTATTGAAATAACGCAGGGCAAGCGGTCTTTGTTAATATTTAGTGTGTACATGCCCACTGACTGTGCCGAAAATCGTGCTGAGTTTACGAGTTGTCTGAGTGAGATTATCTCGGTGATTAAGAGCAGTGAAGTGGAGTCGGTTTTTGTGTTGGGAGACTTTAACGCGCACCCAGGGACACGATTCTGACGTGAGTTACTTTTAACGTGTATTGATCAATCATGGTCTTGCATTGATACAGAACTTTTACCGCGGGACTTGCATACTTTTACTAGTTCCGCCGATGGTTCCCTCCGCTGGCTAGATCACTGTGTTGTCACTGAGGCAGCTAAACATTTGGTGAATAATGCGTCTATTTTGTATGGCGTTTACATGTCGGACCATATTCCGTTATTAATAGAGTGTAACATTAATCTAATTAAACCTAAAATTATTCAATCCAATATTTCTTGTAACAAAGTTGTATGGGGTGAGAGAGATACAGACCAGATAAATAAGTATTTTGATTACTGTAATAGCAACTTAAAACAAATAGATTTTCCTCCAGAATTTTGTAAATGTGCTGATAATATGTGTCACAAACGCGAGCATCGGGTGGTGATAGATAGGCTGTATAACAAATTAATTTGTATTTTGAAAACGGGTGCTGAACTCACTCATGCTGGTTCTGTTAAAAATCATCATAGAAGAAAATGTGTAGTAAGGTGGAACAAACACGTTCGCGAGGCTCACCGTGATACTCGACTGTGCTATCAAATGTGGCTGTTATACAATAAACCTACTTCTGGATTTATTTATGAAAATATGTGTACTTCGCGAAATCTTTTTAAAACTAAATTGAAATACTGTCAAAACAATCAAGAGAATATTAAAATGGATATGTTAGCATCTTGTAATGAAAGTAAACAATTTAACACGTTTTGGAAATTAACGAATAAATTAAAACACAGATTGGGGATACCGGTGAGCGTCGCGGGCGTGAGCGACCCCACAGATATAGCAAATGCTTTTCAAAAGCATTTTAATGTAAGCTCGCGGTTGTGTGGCTATAGCGAACCGTCAAATAGCGGCGCGGGGGTGGTCGTGACCGGGGCTCCTCCTGTCAGGTTCTCCGCTAAAGAAGTCGCGAGAAGTATACAGAACATGGTGAGGGGAAAGTCCCCCGGTCACGACGGCCTCTGTGTCGAACATCTTAAATACATCTGGGGTACACTTACCGCGAGTACTTGCTCTGATTTTTAACCTATGTCTGAGTCATAGTTACTTACCTGTAGAACTTAGCAATACGATCGTTGTGCCGGTAATCTTAATATATAAAATTCTTGCGTTACTGACTGGCTGAAATTTGGCATGTATGGTCCTTGGGAACCGTAAGGGTGCACTAAGAAGGGATTTCCCGAAATTCCCACGGGATCGGCCAAAATGGGTAAATTAAAAAAAAAACAGCAGGCGTAGCTGCTGGCGTCCACTAGTAAAGAATAAGACGGGTGATGCCTCCGATATCTCCAACTATAGGCATATATCGCTTGCCACTGTCTATGCCATGGTGTTGGATAGTCTGCTTGATAAAATTCTAGCGAAGCATATTGTTCTCGAGGATGGTCAGTTTGGTTTTAGACCGAACTTGTCAACGGATAGTGCAATTTTATGCCTTAAGCAGACTGTCCAATATTATACAGACAGAAAGACTCCTGTAATCGCATGTTTCCTGGATTTATCGAAGGCTTTCGACCTAGTCAATTATAACCTCCTCTGGCATAAGCTTACTCACGACACTACTGTCCCGGCTGATGTGATATCACTGTTTAGATATTGGTACAGTAGTCAAAAGAATACAGTTAAGTGGGCAGGCTCATATTCTGTATGGGTTGGATTGTGGGGTGAGGCAGGGGGGCTGAGCTCTCCCCGTCTTTTTAACCTATATATAAACAAGCTGATAGGTAGGCTCAGTAGCACTAAAATCGGTTGTCACGTAGACGGTGTTTGCGTGAACAACATCAGCTATGCTGATAATATGGTGCTGCTGAGCCCATCTATCGGTGCAATGAGAAGGCTTCTTAGAATTTGTGAAAGTTATGCGGTGCTCATAGGCTCAAATACAATACCAATAAGAGTGAATGGTTGGTTTTTAAATCTGGTACTTTAACCTACGAACAACTGCCTGAGCTCTCACTCTCTGGATCCCCTTTAAGTCGGGTATCGAAGTTCAAGTATTTGGGCCATTGGGTCACCGGTGACTTGAAAGACAATGTAGACATAGACAGGGAGCGCAAGTCGCTGGCTGTCCGGTGCAACATGCTGGCCCGCAGGTTTGCACGCTGTTCTGACTCGGTAAAGATAACGCTTTTCAAGGCCTTCTGCCAGTCGTTTTACATGTGTAGCCTGTGGACCAAGTATACCCAGCGGGCATACAGTGACCTGCGCATACAGTACAATAACGCATACAGGGTGCTCTTGGGGTTGCCATGGCGATGTAGCGCGTCAGGGATGTTCGCGGAAGCGTGCGTCGACGGGTTCACCGCGATCATACGCAAGCGATGCGCTTCCATGATGGCGCGCTTTCCTTTCCTCCTCCTGTGGCATCCTGAATGTGTTTGCAGACCGGTGGGACTCTCCCCTCTTACGAAGGATAAGTTTTCAGACACACTAATCCAAATAAACCGGTGTACCATTGAACGAACAGTCAATGGCACACTTGTTATTTGTTATTGTAAATTTAATTTAATAGATACTAACATTAGGCTAAGTTGTAGTACTACTAACAATATATGGATGTAAGTCTGAAATAAATGATTTGAATTAGAATTTTGAATTATTATTTTATTATACAGCAAAAATCTAAATGTACCTACATGATCTGTAAGCTCTCAAGTGTCCTTCACAATGTAAGGTGCTGTACCTAGTTGCCTTTACAATATGCATTTACCAATATAAAAAATATTATTTACCTTAATGTTATAAAACCAGCTGTGAAATTATTTGCAGTTTGCCACTATAACTATTATTTTCTTCTATAACTATAAGGACAATAATAGGCTATTCACGTCACCAAAATACTAAGGTTAAAGGATTGGGCGTGAATATGATATAATTACGATTGACATTTACCCAAAGAGACCCTGGAATAGAAACAGTTTCATAACCATTTCTATTCCAGGAACTAACCCTTCCTTTTTAAAGACCCGTCTTTTGGTAATATAATATTCAATAGACGTACCTACGTGTCAAATCTCGATCGGACGGATGGTCCATCCGTCGATGATGGCAAAACTTTTCAGTACCGTAGCAAATGAAAAGAAACCTCTTGTTTTTCCCCTAAACCTTAAAGTTTCTCTTAATTATTCTCTATGAAATCCTAAAATGTCTAAATATTCTACCAAAAAAATCAATGAACAAACTTTTATATGTAAAGTTTTGCAAATAACGAGATAACAAAATCATTTAATGTAGGTACGTCTAGTCTAAAAGATGCGAGAGAAAATAAAACTCATGTAGATACTGCCAGGAAACTTGTACGAAAACATTTAGTTTACTTATAAACTTTGTAAAGAAGCTGGGCATTGTTTGTTGGTGTTAGGACGCCGGCAAATCCACATTTACAGCAAGCGCCTGCAATTCAATTACTAGCAAAGTGCGGCAGTGGTGCGTATTGCATCGTAAACCGTTGGCAATAAGGCGTTATGACGCCGTGAGAAATAAAATCTAGCAACGATAGTAGAAATACCTGTGACCTGAATAACATAAGTTTGAATAAATTTTATAATGCTTTTGCAACTACGAGTCGGAACAGCAGCGTTTATTAAAAAGACTTACATTTATTGACGTTCAACATTGAATATAGGTAGGGTAGACCGGGTACAATTGTACCAGGGGACGATTGAACCATCGCAAATATCTTCTAAACTAAGCGTCGTACTGTTGTGTGAGTCTGAATCAAGCGCGCCCCCGAACGCGGGGCTCTCAACCGCCAGTCTCGCGCGAAAACGGGACGAAGCGGGCATGTGTGGCGGCAAGAGGAAATTTCTGCGCATCAAAAGTAACATTTTTGTTGTAATATTTTTTAGTTATATCAGAAAATCAATGCTTTATTTTTTACCTGGTGATAGTTTAAACGCTTAGTATAATTAACAGCAATGTATTTTAACAGCTTTTGTGTCATATAGAGCTCGTATTCACAAGTAATTTACCTTTTCTGTCAAAATGACCTTGAGGGGACAATTGTTACAAATTTTTGGGTATGGTTGTATCGGTACAACTGCCCCCGTGGTACAATTGACCCCATAAGGCCGTTAAATTATGTAAGTCTTCTTATTCATTTATTCGGGATAAAATTTTTAAAAGGTAGGAGATTAAATACATATTACCCGATTTTTCGGTTGAGTTACATCAACCGTGGTCGTGGGGTAAATGAATAGATTTTTTTTCCGTCCAAATATTTATATTTTGAGTATAATAATATAAGGAAAAATATTAGCCAATTTCTGAAAAACATGCAACTAGCCTAATGCACCAGGGGATAGTTGTACCAAGGGGACAATTGTTCCATGTCCCTTTCCATACATTATGATAATTGATTATTTGCGTGTTTTTTTGTAGTTCACCACAATTATAACAGCTATATAGTGGCTTCTATGACTTAATTAACCATGTTTTAAAGTCCTTACTATAGAATTTGTTGCTAAAGATGAAAAAAAATGTTTTTTGTTTTTCAAGTCAACGAAAGTTTTTTCAGTTATTTGTGTAAATTGTTTTGTTTTTTAATTTTATTTACATAAAAGTTTGTACCGCCGAGTTAAAACCAGAATTAGAAAAAACATTTCTTTGCTTAAAGACAGTGTTTTATTTCCTCAAATATTTGGTACAATTTACCCCGTTATGGGGTACAATTGTACCAATTTCCGAATTCTGTTCAAAGACAAAAATAATATGGTTATACTGTTTCTATAGCCATAAAAATAGTTCTATCCTCTAGCTAATTAAAATAGTTATCGTTGAGTATTAACACTATTTAATAAATATCAAAAAACAACTAGCAATTCAACGCCAAAGGCAAAATGGTACAATTGTCCCCGGTCTACCCTATGTATCTTTCTTGCATTCAGCCGTTTGCGTCTTCATAGATCTAACAATGCTGTAGTAGCAGCAAATAAACTAAAACACGCAAATATTTTTGTTCACTTATATTCCAAACTATTCTGCACAACATTTCAGCACTTTAGTTTAAGTAAATAAGACTTTGCGTTCTCGGCTTGTTTAAAATGTCATGCGACAAAATGTTCAAAACTTGGTATGCAAATACTGATGAGCAAAAGTGACCCTATTTTAAAATTACCATTTCATCCGATTACTGCATTAAAAGCCACTCCATCCATGACACAGAACACAAGCAGCACTACTTTCCATTTAATTTAAAATGTTGCAAGTTACAAGTTGGCACCAGCCTTAAATGTTCCTTTTCTACTTTATGAGTTACACTTTTATATTGTACAGCAGTTTCATAGCCTCGCCAACTATTTATTGTGTTGACACATGAATATTATGGCTTAACTAGAAACGAAACTCACAAGTCAGATCGTAAAAAAGTTATTTAGCAATAAAAAATAATATATTTTCCAAATTCAAACTACAGCATTTTCATAATAATTATTAAGGTTATTAAGATATTTAGTAGATTACGGAAATTTCGCAAAAAGTTCAAAAGGCTTAAAAAATAAACAGAAGAAAAACGTTGAGGAATTCTAAATTGAAGCACCCACTCGCTCTCTGCTAAAATTAGCATGAAACTTAGGAAGAAAATCATATTTCACGTTCTAATTTATTTGATTTCCAGTTTTTCCTTCGTGAAGTCTAATTATAATTTACTGAATTTTTTTCAATCCAGGAAAAAATCCAGTTTTACAACTCTAGATATAGGTAAATTCACGAAAGATTACCACTGCGCAGAAATCATTTTTTAGGTCCCCGTGGAGGTGCGGGGTGAGGCGCGGGTGGAGTGCCAATGGCGTGGCTCCGTTCTTGACGCATTCCCTAAATGCGTCCAGAATGGAGCAACGACATTGGTGCACGAATGTACATATGCGCGACGGCCGCCATTTGTGGTCAACTTTCGTGAATTTACCCATACCTATCTAGAGTTGTAAAACTGCGCTAGAATAATATGGAACATAGATCAAAAGCCTGACGAGTAAATGTCCAAGGAAACTACTGGAGTAATACGGGGATAAATGAGCGATACAAGCTAAAAGTCACGTTCGCCGCCCATCCGTGCCTCATTTCGCAGCTTCCGAATGACCTTAACATTGTTTTCCATATCGCCTTAGCGAAAGGTCGGCAACGCAATAAATTATCAATAATCGTTTGAATTTTGTTAAACTTTCAGGATTTGGGCGCGCAAAGTGAAAATCCCGTTTATATTTTGATCGGTTCACGGTCCCGACGGAACCGTAGCTATAAACTCCCTTCTATTGTAATTTTGTTTTGTAACAAAGTTCCCGCCTTTAGGTCGAGCCGAAACGAAAGTTACAACATTTACTAGACTACCAACAATTCACATAAATTCATAAGCCCCAAAATGAAATTTAATTCTTCCCGCCTTATCGCCACCTCGTTCGGACTTGTATAACTATAATAGCACTATTATTTATAAGCACTTCTATCTTCCCCAGATATAATATATTGTGTTTACAATATAATATTTTTCTCATTTGCGTATTGTGACTACGTTTTATTACGACCCTTATTTATGAATGCTGCGGTTGTACGATATAGCTTCAGAGTAATATATTTTGAAAACTCATTACACACTAAACTACTTTTGTGTACAACTTTCCCAGTAAACATGGTGTAAATCAGTTTTGATTAGCTTTAGGTTTCAAGAATATAAATTTACCGAAATACATATGCTTGGCTATATATTTTCGTGTTTGCGACGTAAAGTCTACCCAAACTAGGGAAGGACCATTTAATCCCAACAAATGTTCGCCTCTGGTCAGCGGTGAAGTTTTAAATCGATTGAATAGTGCTATCTGTGAGTGAAGTGGTAGCAATTCGTCAACGTCTCGATATAATCCCCCCTCAATGAGTTCTAAGCCGGGCTGGAAGGATGTCGCGTCATCCATCACGTGGGATAGTCGTACCCGCCAGAAGCCGCACGACCCGCTAAGTCATCGCATAGAAACTATCAAGTTGTTCTAAAAAACTTCTACAGTAATAAATTAGGGCTCGTTTCTCCGTGTTCTAGTACACTTTTTACCGCAATTGAGTTTGCCTTGCGATGAGTAAATTACTTGAGAGTTACTTGGTAAGAAGCTGTAATGACACTATTAATTTGCATGATAATGAATATGCATCAACAGTCTCTCATAATTAGATACAGATTCCGCACGACCAAGAAACATTTATTAGACTGTGAGAGTAATAAAATATCAATAATATTAATTAATACTATAGTTACAAGTAGACGGGTATCCTGTATGCGGAGATGCATTAATGTCATCGAGTATTTCCTCACGTTTCTTTTTTACGAGAACAAAATAGAGCTTAGAAATAATAATATCAAGAAAGTGCGGCGTGTGGCTGTACAAGCGGTGGGCACATCTGGTACCAAATCAATTTATCGTGGAAACGTGATGTCGGCTCACCGACCGGGAATCTGTGTCAATTAAATACTCTTACATTACTTGTAACGATATTCCCAATACCGATAGTAGTATTTATTGAATACTCTCGTCATCTATCACTAGTATTGGACCCCTCCTTGACACAAATTTGTTTGTTTCGTCGAATAAGATTACGAATTGGACAAATATCTGAGTTACGATATTACAGCGTTGACAGTCAAACGTTGATCTACTTGCCAAGTTTCGAGTGCAAAGTTGGACACAAATAAGATAGGTTTTTTTTCACATCATTAACTCTGTCGTCGTAAGTGGGCTTAGTAGGATTTCTTGAGAAGATACCTATGAGTCTTGGTTATATTTTGAGCAATAAATGGCAGGATATATATACAATTATATAAAAACGGTAATATAGGGTATCATTATGTAAGTTACGAGCAAACACAAAGAGAATAAGCTATCATAAAACACAAGCGTCTAGACAAGAAAACAAAGTAGCATTTAATTTACGCGTATAAAATAAATGAAACCCAGCATTCTAACTATCAACACATAAACTACCTGTTCGGTCTTCGGACAAGAGGGATATTTATGGCCAGTAACGCCTCCATGTTAAATACCTGTGGGGGCTTATATGTAGAATGTATGCAATAGAAACATGCGATCAGAAACGCAAATAAACACGTGAAAAGTATAAGAATCTGAGATAAGGAGGTACAAACAAGCTGACGTACTGGAAGTCCTCTGCTCCGTCAGTTTCCGGATCCAGCGAGGGCGGAAATCCACCGCTGGCATTAATGTCGTAAATATAGGAGAAGTAAAGAAATAGCCATGGAAGACATATGTGAAGGAAGACTGACCATTTGAGCGGTGAACGTTTTATCGACGACGTGAAGATGATGTATGAGGAAAATGTTTGCATAAACACTTTAAAAACGCTCTGGTTGGATCCATCAAGTATTTTTGTTTATTTTTACGATTAAGTCAGTAAATAATTATATTTATAAAAACAAAGCTGAACTATGATATGTAACTCGTGTCAGTCTATATTTTTACAGCGAAATTGTAGAGCTGGCACGAATTTGGATGGTAATCCTTAAAAATGCGCGGTCGAAGCTGCTAATTAACGAATAATAACTAGCTAACTTACTTCAAAATAAATAAAAAAGACCACCCTAATGCCATGTTTCACGTGACATACACTTTTTACTAAATTAGGTAATATTTTTGTTCATACTGTCATATCGACGAGAAAATTCCTCGCTTGGCCGTAATCTCGTGTAAGATTGGCGTACCTACTGGAACTATAGCTGTCTCGGTAAAGGAATGGTTGAACATACTGTTGAACTCTTGTTACATGGGCTTTTAGCACGTTATACTGCGCTCTAATACGCCAAGTCAACGCTGGAAAATTCTACTTTCATTCTAAAAGATAAAAGTCATACGATTTTATAGTAAGTCTTATTATGTTTGTCGAAATTGTGTTATAGACTAAAAGGGTTGCAGGGTGCAATGGTTCAAACGATTGCCTAGTCGCTTTTCACTACGTGATATGTAGTGCACTCGATCCCCGGGTGTTACAAAACTTTGTGCATTCCATTAATTGTAGTTACAACTATGGCTGGTATTGGGTACGTTACTTGAAAGATTGTAAAGATTATAATAATAATAATAATGGATGAAGTTGTCATGACAAATAACTACCGCAAGTATATCCTGAGGGACGGTACGTTTGACATATGTCGGGTGTGTCACCAGCCCGGGGAATCTCTCAGGCACATTGTGTCCGGTTGTTCGTGTCTTGCCAATGGTCAATATTTGCACAGACATAACCAAGATTGTCCATCAGCAACTAGCCCTTAAATATAAACTCATTGGTTCTGAGGTACCGTACTACAGATATGTGCCCGACCCAGTTCTCGAAAATGGTCGTGCATTGTTGTACTGGGATCGGTCTATCATTACAGACAGGACTATTGTAGCCAATAAGCCTGATATTGTATTGATAGACCGAGCAGAGCGTCTCGCAATGATTGTTGATATCACCATACCACATGACGGTAATCTCGTGAAGGCGAAAAATGATAAAAAGATTAAATATTTAGATCTGTCCTCTGTCCGTGTGGTGACGGATTAAGAATACGGAATGTCACCATCCCATATCATCCCATGGGTGTCGTAAGAGCCGACAGAGTGAGCATATTACGCAGAGAACAGCACTGTAAGAGAAGGAAAGCTTCATACAAACCCTATACCAACCCGTTTGGCCAGCGTGGTATAGTAGGCCAATTCCTCCTTTCAAAGGAGAGGCCTACTCCAGCAGTGGACTGTTGGAAGGCTGATGATGATGATGATGATGATTTAGATCTAGCTCACGAGATTGTCGACATGTGGGATGTAGATTTAGCACTCATTGTTCCGATTGTCGTTTCAGTGAATGGATTGATCGCCAAGATCCTCGACCAACATCTAAAGAGGCTCGCACTGGGCAGCTGGTTCAAGGCGTTGATTCAGAAGGCAGTTCTTCTCGATACGGCACGCATTGTAAAGAAGTTCCTTTCTCTGAGGCCCTAACCACCGGTGGCTTGGTCCCTTTACCCGACACCGGTGGGTTTCCGTGGTCCCATTTAATACAGTTAAATTTATTGATTTATACTAAAGTTTAGCATTAGCTGTGTGTTTGACGGCATAGAATACAAGTGTCACCACCCCCTATCTTCCCGTGGGTGTCGTAAGAGGCGACTAAGGGATAACACGATGCAAATACCATCTTTGCGTAGAGACGGAAAACTCGACATCAAACCCTATACGACTGCCTCGTTGGTCTCGCGGCATAAATGTGCGCGTGGGATCGGGAGGTCCCGGGTTCGATTCTTGTGTCGGGCAGTGTTATTGGGTTTTTCTGTCACGGAATTCTCAGTAGCAGCACGGAGTCTGGAAATGTGCCAGGTACGGCAATAGGCTCGCCCCTTATTACGTGGGACTAAAGTATATCTGGCGAAAAGTGGGTGTAGAAATACACCTCTGCCTACCTCTTCGGGGTTAAAGGCGTGAGATTATGAGATTATTTTACTAAGGTTTAACTATGTGAAATTCGATTATGTGAATACTGATTAATAAAGAGATAATAATAATAATAACAATAATAGTGCTTTTTTCATCAAAGAATTTTAAATATTAATATTTCACGAATTTCACTTTATTCAAATTGTAATAATATATCGCATAAATTAGTATATAAAACTCAATCAAAAGAAGGAAATATTTGGTAAAAGCCACCATAAATAAACAAATAAAGAAAAAGTGAAGAGATGACAGCCGTCACAACAAATATGACACGTCAACCAATAACAATATTTACGAAAATAAAATGGAAGTTATTAGCACTTTAGTATGTTGACGAGAGCCAGGAGCAAGAGAGCACGACCAACACCTCCGGGCCCGTCGCTGAGCTCCGCCTCGCAGCCGTCGGAACCTACGCCGACAACACCGACGGCTGCAGTTGCGTCGAGCTCCAGCGACGAGTATTTCTCTCCGCCGTCGACACCGTCACCTGCGCGGCGGCGTGGGAGAGGCCGGCCATCAGCGTGCTTGGGACCTCGGGGCCCACCGGCTCCAAACAGGGTCCTCGCTGCCGGTGGTAATGTGCAGCGCATGAAGTGGACGACATTAATAAACGAACATGTCATGCGCGCATATTTTGGGGCGACAGAGGGAGGCACTAACCTCACTGCCTACCGTAGTCGCATGCTGTCTTTGTTTCAGGCCTTGGAACCAAGCATCAACGTCACGGCTCAGCGACTATCGGATCAGGTACGGGTTATCCAGCGCAGTGGCAAGTTGGATAATGCCGTGCTTGATAGGATTCGCTCAGAGTACTTACCTTCGAGCCATGCCACCCCCGTCTAGCCTACACAGACATCAGCACTGACCGCACCGCCAATAGGCGGTAGTGCCGTCAGGGAGGAGGATGACATGGCTGATAATGTAAGTATCCAGTGCAATGAGGAGGTAAAGGACGCTTTGGAATGTGCTATTAGGGACTACCGGTACACTCCACTAGGTATCAGGCCTCGTCTACCGAGGTTGCCTATGCATAGGCGAAATATAGCGCTGATAAGTGCTCTTGACTCGTTATTATCAAATTATTTAGATAATAGCGAGGATTTCGGTGATACGCATTCAATCTTGTACTGTACCGCCGTGGCGGCTTGTCGTATAGCTGGCGTTAAGTTTCCAGAAACTGATACCGTTGTACGACAAAGGTCTGCTGTACCGGCGCAGCAGTGCAGGATTGAGCGGCGTATTGCCGAGGCAAGGGCACTTATTGGCAAGCTGATCTGTTTTAGGGAGGGGAATACACGCCCTAGGGTAATGCGCTTTGTGAAACAGGCTTTTTCGGGGACTAACATTAGTCCTCAAGATTATATAGCCCGGGTCACAGAGCGCATTGACTACCTAAAACAGAAAGTCTATGCATGGGCAAACCGAATTCGTAGGTTTAAGAAACGTGTGGACCGGTACATCATTAATAGTGCATTCCAGAGGGACCAAAGGTGGGTATATAGAAGTTGGGAACAACCAGATCAATGTGTGACTAATGTGCAGCGGCCAGATGCGGACGCCACAGGCATGTTCTGGCGTAGCATCTGGTCGATGCCCATTGGTCATAATGAAGGTGATTGGATGCGAGATATCTAACGTGTGAACGAATGCGAACATATTCCCGAAATGGAATGCGTGGCCATTTCTAGCCAGGACGTTTCACAAGCAGTCCGTCCATTATCTAATTGGAAATCTCCAGGATTGGACGGACTGCACAATTTCTGGCTGAAATGGCTACGTAGTTCGCATGAACGTTTGGCATCTCAATTCCAATCAGCCTTGGAATCTGGATCGTTGCCAACCTTTATTACGACTGGAATTACCCACCTACTCCATAAGACTGGCAGTACTAGCGAGCCCGGCAATTATAGACCGATTACGTGTTTACCATCGGTCTATAAACTTCTTACATCTATTCTGGGAGCTAAAATAGCTAAACATGTCGAAGACAACTTAATTATGTCAGCCTCTCAGAATGGATGTAGAAGGGGGCTCGTGGTACTAAGGAGCTCCTCCTCATTGACATGGCCATTAGCCAATAAGTTCGCCGTAACCGAAAGAATCTGGCGGCATGTTGGAAAGATTATAAGAAAGCGTATGACTCCGTGCCGCATACGTGGCTTTTGAGGGTGTTGGAGTTGTATAAAGTAAATACAACTCTACGCACCTTCTTAAAGTCATGTATGGGGCAATGGAATACGACTCTTTGCTATCCAGGATGCCGAAGGATCCAGGAGGACGGCGAACGTATTAAAATTGAGCGGGGAATTTTTCAGGGCGACAGTCTGAGTCCCCTTTGGTTTTGCCTAGCCATGAACCCTCTCAGTACTTTACTGGAGGGTTCAAGGTTAGGCTACAGGTTACAGAGAAGTGGTCAGGTCATGTCTCACCTGTTTTTCATGGATGACCTGAAGTTATTTGCCCACTCTGATGCCCAATTGATAGATTTACTAAAAATAACCCAAAGCTTTAGTAAGTCAATCAATATGGAGTTCGGTGTGGATAAATGTGCTGTCATTCATGTGAAGCAGGGAAGGATGGTGGAATCTGAAGGGATCCAACTCTCAAATTCCATTAACATAAGAACGCTTCTCTTGACTGATAACTATAAGTACTTGGGTATGTCACAGGCTTTAAGTATCAATGAAGCCGTCATGAAGCAATCGTTGCAAGAGCGTTTCTTTGGCCGCCTGAATAAAGTACTTAAAAGTCTTTTATCAGGTGGTAACAAGGTTCGTGCTTGCAACGGTTGGGTCATGCCACGTCTTGTATACTCCTTTGGCATACTCAAGTGGACTGAGTCTGAATTGGACGCCCTGGACAGAAGAGTCCGCACATTGTTGACGACATATCGTATGCATCATCCACGTTCATCCGTGATGAGGTTGTACATCCCGCGGAAGTGTGGGGGTCGTGACTTTCTGAATGTCAAGACCCTACACAACCGCGAGGTGTGCAATCTCAGAGAATATTTTCTCCGGGCGAAAGTGGACATGCATCGAGATGTTGTCGCAGTGGACAATAGACTCACCCCGCTCAAGTTGGCTAAGGAGAACTGGCGCATACCTGTAGTACTCAGTACTGATAATCGCAAGCGTGTATGGCAGAGCAAGGAGCTTCATGGCAGGTTCCATCGGGCTCTGTATGGACCCGATGAAGACCTATTAGCCTCGGTGAACTGGCTACGCTTCGGTGACCTCTTTGGGGAAACCGAAGGGTTTGTTTGTGCAATTGCTGACGAAGTTATCAAGACGAATAACTACCGGAAATATATCCTGAGGGATGGGACTACCGATATTTGCCGTGCGTGTCACCAGCCTGGTGAATCCCTCAGGCATATTGTTTCCGGTTGTTCACGTCTTGCTAACGGCGAGTACTTGCACAGACATAACCAAGTAGCCAGAATCATTCACCAGCAACTTGCTCTGAAATACAAACTTGTAGACATCGAGGTACCGTACTACAGGTATGTGGCAGAGCCAGTTCTCGAAAATGGCCATGCCACATGGTACTGGGATCGATCTATCGTCACAGACAGGACTGTTGTAGCCAACAAACCTGATATTGTGGTGATAGATCGATCAGAGCGCCTCGCAATAATCATCGATGTCACCATTCCCTATGACGAGAATCTCGTGAAAGCCGAGAAAGACAAACAGATTAAATATCTGGACTTGGCTCACGAGATTGTCGACATGTGGGATGTGGACTCGGCAATTATTGTGCCGATAGTTGTGACGGTTAATGGTCTAATAGCCAAGAGCCTCGATCGTCACCTTAAGAGGCTCGCGTTGGGTGCTTGGGTCAAGGGTCTGATGCAAAAGGCAGTTCTACTCGACACGGCACGTATTGTGAGGAAGTTCCTGTCTCTGGAGCCCTAACCACTGGCAGCTTGGACCCTGTGCCCAATGCTGGTATTAAAAATATAAAATTAACCGTGGGGTCCCCCCACGGTTAATTTTATATTTTTAAATGTGTTTTTTTTAGTGAATGATATATTTAAAAATGTAGTTTTAATTTTAAAATAGGAAATAAAGGAGATAATAATAATATTTATTTGCATATAAAGCAGTTGACACATACATTGACATTCTGGTTTACATTGTATAATGCGAGTTACAATAAAATTACACATAAAAGATATCAATAAGTCGAACTAACACTCTTGCTAAGTTGCTGTGGCAACTTGTATTACAAGTGTTAGTGCCAGACCCTAGGAATCGTTTAACTCTTACGATATATAGGTTACATCATTGTGGTAGTGTCTAATAACGTCTGGCCTTAAATACAATATCAATAAAATAAAATAAAAAATAAAAATTATTGGAAACAAAACTTAAATTATAATTATAGTTTGGAATACAGGAACTAGAACCATAACGTGAGAGTAGTTGTGTGTGTGTGAGTGTGTGTATGTTTGTGTGTGTATGTGTATGTGTGAATTTAGTGCTCTGATAGAATAAGAGCCTCAGTATCTAGATAGTTATACTTCTTTAACCATTCTGTTAACATGGTTTTAACAGCGCCTTGAGATTTTGGATAAATGTCCAATATTTTGTTCAATTTATTGTGTAGGTGAGGACTCTGGTAACAAAAGAATCTTTTAGTCCATGAGAAACTGCACCTACGTGGGTGGCATGCTATGTCCTTGCGCCTTTTAGTGAGTTCCAAAAATGGTGTGCGTTGATGTTGGAGGACAACTGTATTTAGAATGAAAAGTTGTCTGACAGTGAGAACACCGCAACATTTGTACAATTCCTCAGTGGAGAAGAGAATTGGCTGGAAGGTGCTCACCTTGAGTATAGCTCTCTGAGCTCTTTCTAGTTTAATTATGTGTGATTTAGGAGCGCCACCCCACACGCAAATGCAGTATGACAAGAGTGACTGGCAGAGTGCAAGGTAGACTCTCTTTACCAATTGAGGCTCGGCAACATGTCGTAGAGACTTAAAGACAAAGATTAGTTTCCTAATTCTAGATGTCAATGTCTCAATGTGCATCTCAAAGTTCAGACCATCATCGAGAATCACTCCAAGATATTTAATAGAACTTGTTCGTTCGAGTTTGGGACATGAACAAAATTTGTCATCCAGTGAAGAACATGAGTGAACAACTAGAGAAAAGGAGTCTGGATGACGGGAGGAGTCACGTAAAGAAAAGGCAAGCACTTTGGTCTTCTGTGTATTTAAGTTAAGTAGGTGCTCCTTTAACCACGAAACAACTTTATTTAGTCTCTCCTGCGCCGCAAGGAACGCATCGTGCCAGGAATCACCTGAGAAGGTAAGTACGGTGTCGTCAGCAAATGTTGTAATTTTACCATTGCGTAGGGGTAGTTCACAGAGTTGGTTGACATAGATTAAGAAGAGTGATTGTTTGGAATATGCAAATTAGTTTAAAGGAATAACATTCATTTCGAAAATAACTATTCGATATTGATTACATTAATTACTATACCAAGAAATAGCAATATCAATAGTAGTTAATGGATACTTGTTGCTTTACTTGGTCCTCAAATTGTTCTAGGATTACAGAATCAGCCCTGAACATATACGGCTTACTATAAGGGGACCACTCGCGCTGAGAATATGGATTATTATCTTCCTAAGCACACGCTATATAGCCTGACATATTGGCAGCGTCACTTTCCTCATAACACGCAATGAAGTGGCCCACGCATCCACTGTATATTAACGGGTGATTATTCAGCTGTAGTGAATAAAACACATAGAGGACTATGTGTAAATATTTCCGTCTGGCCTCTATCTCTGCTTGTTATCTTGATTTGTAGTCCACTTGGGGCTCTTGCTATAAAAATAACAGCCAGGATCCCTTATGTTATCCTACGAGCTGAAATAGTCTGTAGCTTGCTTTATAACGACACGAGAATGTAATGTTGGGGATAAAACTGAGTAGGTTTTTTAAGGTTGACGATAACAACATGTGTATATTAGTTAAGTTTGGGCAGTTTTTCCTCAGTGAGTTACGTACTTAACGATATCACATGGCTGGATTGTGGGTATTTGTGTACGGTTGAATTTAACGTGGAAAAACTTTTCACGAA
This sequence comes from Euclidia mi, assembly GCA_944739405.2. Classification (NCBI taxonomy): domain Eukaryota; kingdom Metazoa; phylum Arthropoda; class Insecta; order Lepidoptera; family Erebidae; genus Euclidia; species Euclidia mi. Next base: position 128,315 of record CALYKY020000233.1, read on the forward strand.
AGCGTTTTAAGTTAAATCACTGCCCAAATATTTGGAAAATAACCGCTGTTTTTGTCAACATTACCTCATATTTCGGTTTTTGTTACTATACGATATCACAATAAATGTTAAAATAATGAAAAATGTGTTATAATGTTTTTGGTATTAAAGTATTTACTTTTGTAATTAAAGTAAAGCTTGACATATCATATTAGCATTCTGATTGGTCGTGTAGCTTCATCATTCAAATATGCTAACCAAACCACCAAACCAAACATGACATTTGTACTTGCTGCAACTGGTAGAAAAGAAATTTATATATAGTTTATTTAAAAGCATGTTAACATAAACAATGTAGTATTTGAGGAAAATATGGGAGCAAAGAAAATGACTCCAGATTTTATTTCTTATATATATAACTATAAGTCTATGATGCTACAATTTGTTTACTGCTATCCCTATAATGCGTGCGATCTGGAAATAACCCTCAGTTCTCATACAGCCATAACCTAAATATCCACCCTCTTAAAAAAGGCTTCGTTGGTTTGCTATAGTAAAATGGCAGCGACCACAGTTCCAGCTGTCAACACTACGAATTTTAAAAACATCAAAAAATGTTTTCAGCCCAAACGAATTAGCTCCCAACCTGCTGTCGTTTGTCTAGTTACTCTTTTAATATATTATTATGTTCTGGCCTTGATGTTTTATATCACCACTGCGAGCTTATTTGCTAACATTATAGTACCTTTAATCGCACGGTCAGCAGAGAAAATTAAAATTATGTAATACTACCTGACCCGGCGACCCCGAAAAAATAAAGTTAGGGGGTACGAAGTTACCCCCTAACTGTATTTTTTTAATTATTTGCTCTCCGTAAGAAGCATCCTCGTACTTCAAGGCATA
>CALYKY020000234.1:0-26007 GCA_944739405.2 Euclidia mi
TTATTTGTATTTTTGGACGTATTTTTACAGGAACGTAGAATACACGCAATCTATGAATTTAAAACTATATTATTTATAATATACTAACAATAATAATAATTACATACCAACCTTTAATAAATATTATAGAGCAAAAAAATATTAAGTCGGTACTACAGATTCTCAAAGGATTGTCCAGTCTGTAATTTTATTCTATGACGAGAACTGTCGACAATTCGCCGTATATATCTGTCTCTTTTTTGCAAACGTAATATCGTACATATGTGAAAGTGGCAGATAGTACAATGGATTCGCCCTCATTTATTCATCATGGACTTGCCCACAATGAACTTGCCCGGTTAACGAAAATTGATAATATTGCCTAGTAATTGCGTTGCTAAGATGTTTTATGCCAAAAAGTAGATTACTTATCAATCAATGCAACAGGTTTGCTTAGAATAATCACTAAAAAGTTTCTTATTCCAGTTAAATAAATAATTTTGTAAGCCAGATTGACAGAGCGCGGTTTCATTTGAAGTGGTACGATCTCGACTAAATGCTTTTAATCACTATGCTGACAACGAGTGTGCAAACTGCTAGTATGGTCCTACCAGCTTAAAAAGTGACACATTTCTAGTATAATAAATTATTATATCGTAGATATAAGTTGCGAAGCATTTAATAACACGCATTCTGGCCTTCTATACAGTTTATTATTCACTTGAATGAGACAGATATAATATCCATTTTACTTCTAATAGAATTGTATTGTGCTCAAGTTCATATGTTATTACAATCCCGAAGCGAAATTTATGATTATGTTCTCTATTAGCAGCGACAGCCTAGTGGAGAGACCGACAGACTGCTACGCAGAAGGTCCGGGTTCGAATCCACGGCGCGCACCAATGAGTTATGTGCGTATTAAATTGTTAATTATCGCTTGCTAATCGGTGAAGGAAAACATCGTGAGGAAACCTGCATGTCTGAGAGTTCTTCATAATGTTCTCGAAAGACATGTGAATTCTGCCAACCCGCACTGGGCCAGCGTGGTGGACTATGGCCTTACCCTTCTCATAGTGAGAAGAGGCCCGTGCCCAGCAGTGGGACAGTATAAAGGGCTAATGATGACTCTCTATTAATTTCATAGATTACATTAAACCATTTTAAATACCGCTTGGGAATTCGTAAAAAGAATTTTCAAATTTAGTTTCAGAATGCTTTTATTTATTTTACTGGAATTGAGGCTTTTTACATAAATAAATGGATATTTTAGATTCAGTAAACTTACACTCAGTCAAATTAAAATCTAATTAGTTTTTCAAGTAAACCCAACCGTTTATGTGGTATTTGAACGTTAATTCCCGGTGGTCAAACTGCTTTTTAATTGGCTCTCCCAGAAAATTGTAACAACATTTCCCAAACAAAATTTTCTTTCTCGATAAATTATTTTCAATTGCAGTACCAAAGAAAATAAATTATTCTTATAATTTGACAGCAATCTGCAACCATTTTGTCTTATATTTTTTGCCAGTAACAATTGACTTCCTTATTATCACAAGGACGGAACAGACATGCGTGTGACCGCTGGTACAGTGGCGCCATCTTAATATTTAAAATTCGCCTGTCCATATATCATTTAATTTTATTACTGACAGCTTATTTTGTCTTTAGTCTAAATGGACCCCACGGCTCTAGATTTGGTCTTTAATAGCCACCGTGACAACGTTTAAATTATGATAATTCTATTTTTAGTCTGAAAGATAAAAATGCGAAACTGTTTTCATATGGTTTTCATAATCGAAAATGATGCTGATAAAATATTATTTAGAAAAATCTTTTGCGCGGTCGTTAAAAAGTTTATTGGAATATTTGATACTTACCGAATTTCTGAAGTGCCGATATTTCAGCACGGTTGCAAGCACCATGATCGCCGGTAAATGGCTACAAAAGTTTGAATACATAAAACGACATAAGGTTCTCAATTAATCTGGATATTTAAAATTTTTGCTTCACTTGCAGACAACGCAAAGTTTGGCATGTAGGTATATTCTTTGGAGACCTTAGAGGTACATTATGAAGAAATTTCTCTAAATGCCCTCGAGATCGAGCAGAATAATGAATGATGTGTATAGTTATAATTGGACATCAAGTCTAAAACTATTGTATTGATCTTTATATTGTAATCAAGCTTGATTTACAAAAGTTTGAATACATAAAACGACATAAGGTTCTCAATTAATCTGGATATTTAAAATTCTTGCTTCACTTGCAGACAACGCAAAGTTTGGCATGTAGGTATATTCTTTGGAGACCTTAGAGGTACATTATGAAGAAATTTCTCGAAATGCCCTCGAGATCGAGCAGAATAATGAATGATGTGTATAGTTATAATTGGACATCAAGTCTAAAACTATTGTATTGATCTGCATATTGTAATCAAGCTTGATTTGTTGTCTGTTACTATAGCTATGTGAAAAAAATGGAAATTGCGAACTTAAAAAAAAAAATTGCGAGCTTAGCTGCGGATATCCTCAAGTAAATGCATAAGGTAGATAAAGAACATTTTTAATCCCTGCAAACATGAACGAGAAAATCACCTACATTCAAATACACCTACAATTTTACTCTACACTTTGTAAGCAGTCTAACAAAATTCGTTACGTTAGTATTTCAAATTGTATATATATATCGGGTGAGAGTGATTCTCGTTGGTAATTAGCGACTTAATTATTAAACGTTTCAAATAATTGTACTAGCTACTAGAATTTACTTACATTTGCGACGAATGTTAAATGTTTAAAGTGAAATTAGTTTTGTGTCTGTCTGTCATCGGGTTTAATCTATGCAGAGTAATTTGGAGTGCCTGTAGGTAGTAACTGTAAATTTATAGTCTTAGAATTTCATTGGCCCTTGCAATGTATTCTTCAACATCGGTACCTATTGCATTTATTATTTTCACATTCACCCAACACCATCTAGTCCCAAATTAAGCACAGCTTGTACTATGGGTACTAGATAATGGATAAACAAACATATATATTATACTTATTTTGTAAATACATACATATTATACATAGAAACACCCAGACCAAGACAAACGTCCATGTTCATGCATACAAATGTTTGACTTGAGCGGGAATCGAACCCGCGACCTTCGACGTAGCAGTCGCTTACACTCCCGCTACGCCAACCGGCCGTCATATACTACTATCTTTGCTTCATGAATATAAATGAATTTGTGTGAACATTAATTGTCAGCTGAATCAGTCACCAGGGATAAGGTGATTCGGTCCACAGTTAGTGTCCAATTCCAGTGTTTATTCATCAATGTTATTCAAAGCCGTTTGCGGAAATGTCAGGCTTAGGACAATTAATGAGCGCTAGTAGTTATTCGCTGTGGACTTAGTTACAAACAGGCCAATATATCACTTGTTAGACACTATGGTATTGCTCGGAGAAGTTTGGAATGGACATTGTATCCGATGTTTATGTTACTAAGTTGACCTATTGTAGAGTAAATAAATATCAATGCAAAAATAATTTTATTTTTTAATATAATATTTTCTAAGAATATCAGCGATAGCCGAGTGGATATACCAACAGACTGCCATGCAGAGGGTATCAGGTTCGAATCCACGGCGCGCACCAATGACTTTTCGGAGTTATGTGCGTATTCAATTGTTAATTATCGCTTGTCCCGTGCCTCGGAGAGCACGTTAAGCCGTCGGTCCCGGTTGTCATGAAGATCTTTGACAGTCGTTACAGGGCCTCAGTACCTTCTAAATAAACTGACACTAGTCTAAACCATGGAATATCGCTATCCCTTCGGGTTGCGGAGGTCAGACAAGCAGTCGCTCCGTGGAAAAGCTAATATTCAGCCAAATCCGGTTAGACTAGAAAGCGGACCCCAGACTGAAACTGGGATAACGCTAAGAGAAAGAAGATTTTCTAACAATATTTGAAATACATTAGATAAATAAGCTGGTAGCTGATTCGTTGATGCTATTGAAGAAATAAATAAAGATATATCTAGGTTACAGAGCTATATAATCATACTCATTGCTTGCGTTTGCGTAAAAATAATAGCTGGAGTACAATCAGTTGACTGTACGTAAGGCGTAGTGATAGTTTTGCGCCTAAAAGTAGGACCAAACCACATGAGTCAAATTGTTTGCATGATAAAATATTTTCGAGTTCTGGTGTTATTCGTATAAATTCCTAAGTAGCACAGTTAACTATAGTGCAAGAGTGGTCTTAAAAATATTATCATACACTTCTCAGTAGGTAAGCTGTTAAAGTTAAATTGCAATCTTAAACCAAATAACATTTGTAGTCAATATAATCTACTAAAACTTTTCAATAAAAGTATTCTTTACCCTTCCATGTCTTTTGCCCTACGAATGCACTCTTTACCGAACAAACTAACGTACCTATTTCACTAACGGTATCGAGTCAGACGTTACACTTAAGGCGAGGATTTCCCAAAATACAGTGTTATCCAGCGTGGTCAAACGCGTTTTATTTGTAAATAACAGAGATTTAAATTCGGAAAAAAATATATGTTATTCTGCAGCATTAGATCTATATTTGTCGGCCATTCGAAACACGATTACTGTCATTTGATACGATAGAAAATAATTGCGAATATAGGTCTATTTAAACAATTTTTCACGTTTCATTTGAGTTGTATTGGGATTAGAATTTTCAAAAGTATACCAAAAGAAAAGTCATGTAAAAGCGGATGGTTCTCGGCCATCACACTATGAATTTTAATATATAAAAAAATACAATACCGAAAATACCTAATTTCCTACTGCCGACGCGCTCTCTCCGGCGTCGTTCAGTCCCGAGTGGGATGTAATGGAGACAGGACGTATCGCTCGTTTGCAGAGCGCACCGCAGGATTACGAATTATTTTATCGTCAGTTACGAATGTCATCATCACTTATTGATAAATATATCATCTAAGTTTAGTTTGTAAATAGGTATTTAAAATTTTTTGTAAGTAATAATGGTGTATACAAGTAAGAAGTACAGTTTTGAAAATATCGTTTTGATTATTGGACAAGATAACGACTTGACAACAACAGCATAGTTACGTAACAGTACTTTAGAAAAATATTGATATTTTGTATATTGTGGATGATTTTTAGTATTATTGTTGTATTGGGTACCTACCTAATATAATAATTCATACTTTTATTCTGTGTACCTATATACGGAAATAAAATGTGAGAAGTGCCTAAAAGCTATACAAGCGAATTTTATAGGTACCTACCTACCTAAATAAATACAAATATCCGCAGTTACCTACTTAGTGGTATTTATGGTTACTGCCCCACCCTTGTGGGTAGTAGCGTGATGTAATTTGGTATTTTACGCATTGTGGGTGTAGGAGTATCATTTCGTACGTATGTATGTATGTATAATTTTAACTTTTTTTCACTACTACTTGCCGATGGCAGCGCCTAAAGGAGATCACCTAAATTGGCCTAATTTTTATTGTGCCGGCCAATCAATAAATTGTGTTATTTTAATAGAACACACTGTTGTAAACATTTTAACTATTACACCAAACTTCTAAGTCAATAGGCTTGTGTCCACTAAGAATAAATCGGTTTGATTGTAGTATCTATAGATCCATTATGATTTTAAGATGTCAATAAAGTTTATCATTTATTATAAAAAGGTAAGATTAATGTAATTTTTAGGATTCTAAAACTAAAAATAATGTTTTTATTCTTGTGACAGTGAACACCAATCAGAGGGCATTACGTCAAACAGTAGGTACGTCCGCTATTAATGTTGTTGACGTTTTAGTAGTAAATACAACTAAAACGTAAAAGTTTCTACCTGTCAAATCGAATATAACAAAATAAAAGTGGGTACATCAGACCAGACTTCATTCACGGGTTGTTTTGTTTTGTACTTTGTGATATCACTCAACCACTATGATGGTTTACAGCGTTTTCGTGTCAAATTAAAAAAGGTATTTAAAAAGCCGTAATTAGTAATATTGTTGATTTTTTTTTTTGAAGAAAAAATCAGGTATTTCAGTTTAACATCTAATAAAGGAACGAATCAATCGCTAATTACAATTTAGGATACAAGCGTATTCTCTGAGACAATATTTAGGTTTGAATGTATGTCTCAAAGTACCGTAGAGCAGTTTTGTTTTGACAAAAGTGGTAAATCAAAGAGGTGTAACGGTGGTCAACTATACGTTTTTAGACTAACGTGAAATACGTGAGCCTTAAAATGCAGTGGACTCATTAAAAAGTAAAAAGTATATTTTTAAATACTCCTGACCAAATATAAAAATATCGTCTAAACCTTTAGTAGGAATGTCTATGACCGGCCAGGTACAGGTCTAGCATACAGGCATGGCACCAGGTGGTTTAAGAGATGTCGCGTCGCGACGTTCTCACTTTCCAATGTTTCGGCTGGTTCTTGTAGAGAAAAGACCAGGAGGAAACGCCTGGATATCACTATAGCGACAGCAGCCGCAACCCTGTCCAAGAAACGGCGCTACAAATGTTGGCGGAATGCCCCGCTTATCCGTCCCAGCGCCGTGAACCTTTGCCGACCATTTTGGTGTAGACCTCTACAACAACTTCCTTTCCGATCTGTTTTGGGCAGTCTTCAACCAATTACTGCTTGCTATCTTTATGATGTCTTCTTTCCATCTCATTTGCCGTCTTCCAGCTAGTCATTTACAATCCCATGGTTGCCATTTTAATATTTGCTTGCACCATGTTTCGGGATTTCTGGCTACATGTTCGGCCGCTACTCTTTTGGCAACATCTGGTATTAGACTTCTTTTCGGAGCTATTTATTCGACTTTCTGTCTCTGAGTGTCACTCCGGCCAGTTTTCTCTCAATTGCCCTTTGAACAACTTCAAGTTTCTGTAGCGCTGCCTCTGTAGTACCCCAAGTTTCGGCTCCGTAGGTGAGCACTGGCAGGACGCACTGGTTGAATATTCTAGCTTTTTGTTGCTTCGTAAAAGCAAATGCCAGTTTATCGAAAGCAGCCCAACCTAAATGGATACGTATATCAATCCTGTTCACTTGGTTTGCTTTGCCCATCTTTATTTCTTGCCCTAGGTATAATATACTATTTATTGAAGAATTCTAATCGAGTATATCCTACTGCAATTGTTATTCCACTGGAGTTTTCACTGGTCATGTTTCGAATTGGCCGTAAACTGATTGCGGCAACTGTTACATAGACTACAGGCCCATGTCCAAAATGGATGGGTCATATGAACCACCAGGTGACGTATATAGGACGATATAAGAGCATAAAATAATAAGACTCAGCACTATGCCATTACTTGTAAGCTGTCCAACTAAGTGCTGGTGAGAATTTGATTTTCTGACAATTTCCAAAAAAATACCGACTTTGTAGCGCACCATTTTTTTACGGCACTGCGCGCTTTCTTATTATTTATCATGGATCTATGGTCATAATGCCGTACAAAAATATATGACCGAAATGCGTACTCACTCTACCTGCACTTTTGAATTCTCACCAGCACTCAGTTGGACAGCTTACAAGTGACGGCATAGTGCTGAATCTTATTATCTTATATCGTCCTATATACGTCACCTGGTGGTTCATATGACCCATCCATTTTGGACATGGGCCTGTAGTCTAACAGTCGTACCCTCGCTACCTGCCCTGCCCATAGTCTGGTGCGTGATGGCTTGGAACGTCACCGTCTCTTTTTGTGAGGCAGTAATGCTTATCAATCAGATATTTCGCTCTTGGCTTACTACCTGTCATTACCTGATGCCATTTAAATTACAACATGCACATTACTTTAGGCAAAAAAATAACAGTAATTAGTAATAATATATAATATATAGTAGTAATAAAAAGTGTTTATTTCGTAATATTCCATAAGCTTATTTTAGTTGGCCGGCACCATTGACATATATTTAGTACATATATATCAATGGCCGGCACTTTTAGAATAGCCTAAATTTGTATGGAGCTGGGTGATCTCCTTTATTATGATAGATAGATAGATAGATAATACACTTTATTGTACACCAAAATAAAATCGTACAGTAGGTACATTGGTAAATTAACTAATATCTATGTACAATCGGCGGCCTTATCGCTAGATGCGATCTCTGCCAGGCAACCTTAGGATGGACAGAAATAATGTAAGCAGTCATTATGCATGCACGTGTGTTTGCATGAGTATATTGCTATAACTATTGCCCTGTAATAAAAAACTTGTGTATTATTGATCTTTTTCCGGTACTTTTTTGACAGAGTAGTATCTTAGAGATTTCATAGTTAAAATAAATATGACAAAATGTAATCATTGGTGATTAAAAGTAGCTATGAGTATCTTACCCGTTATGTGTATTATTGGTTCTATGCCGTTGTTTTGCTGACAGTAGCAACGAATTAATTAATTTATATTAATCTAATCCTTTTCCCTAAGATTCATATCGAACAAGCGATACTTTCGCATTGCGAGCAATCATAAGTTTTTTTTATAATTAACAATAAACATAATGTTCATAATATTATCTACTGATTACTATTGTCACTATAAACAAAAGCAATTTTGTAAAACTACTTTCGAATTTCATAAAGGTTTATTCAAAACAGAAACGTTGCAAATTATTTATACTCGGTAAGTAAGTTTATATTTCAATTGATATACTGCTTCAATTTTCTGTATTCTGTCTATGGCGCGAAAGTGTTATACCTACATATGGCGGCAGTGGCGTCGCGTCTCGCGTCGCGATTGAACGTAGTTATACTCGCGAACTGGGGAAGAGGGGAGCCTCAAAAGCTTTGAGCGCTCGGAAATCCTCGCCTTAAGGCGCCGAGTACAGCTACTGATTTGAGCTGTTGCTGTCACTGTCTGATTGTATACGTAAGAAAGAGAAGCGCGACGACGACGACGGGACGTTCATAACTTTTAAATAACATGAAATAAATTAATTACAGAAAATGTATTGATTGGATTAAAAAAATAAAACAGTATTTCGTTAGTATGTTACTTGTTGAATAATTTGTCAAAAAATCAGAATTATTGTATGTATTTTAATATGGTTTTTATTCGTTAAAATATTTTTTTAGAGGTATCTTTGTGATTTTTTTCTATCAAATAAAGTTAGTTGTATTATGTTTTCAACACAGTACTTAACTAGATTATATCCTGAAGAATATCATATATTTTTCTGATTGTTTTAACTGCGTTGAATCATATACTTTAACGCATTATAAAACTCGTGTTTAGCTCTTGTAGTCCCCTTATCCGTCAAAGCGTGGCATTACCGATAAAGACTAACACTTGCTTCTATCATTCGTTTAGGAAGGATTATAGCATTAGATCGGCAGGATTGTCCGAGATAGCGGACCGTGTAGGCGGCCTGTAGCTGCGTCATAGCTGGCGATTATAGGTTGGGAATTAGTCATAGATCGAAGCGTATCGACGATAGGTTTGTACTGGCATAAAATAACATTTAGTGCCTTTTACGCGACCGTACAGGAGAGGCATATTATATTGTTATTATGGAATTTTGTTTGAATCATGATCAAGTTCAGTATTACCACTGTGATTTAACTCTCTGATTTTGTCTTCTTGAATTATTTATTCACTTAAAACTCGTTACATTTCATAAATTAATGTACATAGGTTGAAATAATTTCAAAGACACATTTGCCAGGCAAGCTTTAGGTGCGCAGAAACAATCATCCTCTGTCATTGACCATAATTAATAGATCTAGTATACTTTTACCAAAAAAGTACTATTCAAATTTTGTTTCACAGCCATATTTTGGATCAAATGGTAAGTACATCCTAACAAACAAAAATATATTTTCCATTTCAGACAATCATAAAGAAATACAGCCGAATTGAGAACTTCCTCCTTTTTAGTCAAAATAGTATTTGAAGTACAAATAATTTATTTTTCACCAATGAACTGAATCACCCATTTAAGGGGTAACGGCCGATGATCCAATTTAGTTCCAATAGACAAGATAAAGATCGTTCAAACTACCAGTAACTACCCACTGCAAAGTTTTAGTTGTCGATATTACCACGCGATAACTGACGGATAACTAACTCTGATACCTGGTGTTTAATCTTCGGATTAACTTGTTCAACTACTTAATCTAATAGATTGGTTCTAGCGTTTAATCTACGGAGTGGTTTTATATAGGAATTGAATATTTACAGTAGAGTTTCTTGGTTTGATAAAATGAGCGGCAGTTTGTAAATCTGCATGGAATATAATGAGGAGATAAAAGGTTTTGTTAGGACTATTTTAATTCCACTTTATTTCTTGCCTTTTTAAATAATAAATATATTCGAAACTAAAATAAAATATACTATAGACAGGAACAAAATTACTAAGCCTGTTAAAAATGACGGCAAAAATATACATTCGTGTAACGGTTCTCTTTTGCACAATTACTTCAAAACAAATCTAAAATATTTACCCTGTCGTTTTGGAATGGGTTAGTTTTACCGTGTTTAAACGGAATGACCTTTTCACAACGAAACAGATTGTTATCCCGTACCATGTTATTATACCCTTATTTTCAAATTATAACGCGATTAAAATGAGTATAAAATTATAAATAGGAATATTTATGCAAATTGAAAAAGGTTGAACGTTTTATTATCAACATTACTGTTTAAAACTAATTCATCGAGATCATAACGATCATGTTTTCCAAAATAATTCGCCGGAGACCAATTTATATGTATCCAAATACGACCTTAAAGTGGGTGGACAAGGTTGGCTTTCACCCTACATATTAAAATTAGGGACTAATGAGTAAATGTATGTATAGCTCGTGCGTTAATTTCTTAAAGGGTAAGGAGCTAAACATACTAACATGTAATTTCCAAGAAAAACATTTATCTGGCTGGAATTCTACGTATATTTTTGGGAGGCAAAGAACAATGGCAGATTTGGGTCCAGGTTTGTTGTGGCGAGCTTAAACTTCATATGAACAAAACAAATTGTTTATTTTTTCTAATATTTTTTATATTTTCACTTTGTCTCGATAAAGCCGGATTATTTTATGATGATAAAAAGAATTCCAATTGATTACGAACTAGGTGCTTACTTTATTATTTGATTGTTGCCATAGACAATGGTGTGACAGGAATGGACGTTTGACATTGATGCGTATCGATTATTAAATAAGTAATCGATATGATCGACCTTTATAGGGTTGGTTTGGTTTAAAATATAATAATTAAAATGCAGTTAATTAATTGTTATTCAACATTATATCAATAAGCTAATTCTTTTGTAGCAAAACAACTTTTAAATCAAATAAAAACGTCACAGCATCGTTTTAACGTTATATCGATTGCACATAAAATCGATTTAAAATGTGCCGCTCTGCTTTTGTCTTTGGCTGTGACAGGTAGATGCTACAGAATAGCTCTGCGTTTAGATGTCAATCTGACATAATGCCTCTGATAATTCAAACGTACCCACATTGTTTATTCTTAACTAAACATTAAACACCGATATCTTCTTTTTCCTGCTTTCCCGAGTGAAAATAGAATAATTTATAGACTCTGTTATTTGCGCCGAATTTTTTGATATATTTTTTATTACTGAGCGCTTCAATTTAATTTCAGACATTTTGATGTATGGAGATCTGCCATTGTCCTTTACATGTTAAATGATTATGTTGATATATGCTACCGTGTGGCCATCAGACTTCGTTTAAAGCCTAGCTATGATCCACAGTTTAATGTACGTTTTAATTTAAATGTGGCCGTTTCCATGTAAGATCACTTTACAAATATGATTTACTAGAGGATGCGCGCTGGTACGTCTATTTATCTATTTATCTATATCGTCACGCCTCTGCTGGGCTAGGCAGAGACTATAGAACGCCACATGCTTCGGTTCAAACATACCTCTTTCGCTTCCTCGAGATTCAGTAACCTCATCATGCATGCGCGTCGGTTATGGGTACTTTTAATTTGGCCCTTTTTCAGTACGTCATCTATTTGGTTGACGTACGTCCGCCTAGGGCGTCCCCTACCGACATTTCCATTCATTCTCGCACTATACACTGCTTTCGCATTTCTTCTTTCATTCATCCGTTCCAAATGTCCAAACCAACATTTCCATTCATTCTCGCACTATACACTCCTTTCGTATTTCTTCTTTCATCCATCCATTCCAAATGTCCAAACCAACGCAACATTCCTCTTGCTGCTACGTCTACACATTATTATTTTTGTATCTTACTGTGTCTGTGCGGTACCATGGAAATTTCGGCACATCCCTTCTGCATCCTTATCTGTTCCCTAAGAGGCAAGCTAAACAGCTTCTTGCGCGCTATTGTTTCACCTGTGCGTTATCTGTTAGTCAGTGAGCAACACAACACTTTTATATGTATAGATTTTGTAGAGTGCTGAGCGTTTTATTTTAGTATTGGACGAGTCACACCATGAAAACAAAAAGTAGGCAAAGACGGATATTTGGCATGCAATGATCTATTGTTTATGCTGAACATTATGTAAGCGGATCTCTGAATAAAAAGATTTATGAATCCCTTAGGTTTTGGAAAGTCGACTAATTCTTAAAAAAAGCGAAATAGATACATGGATGTGAAGTACCACCTACTTGGTTGTTGCATGTAGGTTTAATGCCAACTGTGGTTACTATTTGAAAAAAGAAGAAATACAAGAACAAGCGAACAGACTTTTGATTACCTGTCATTACTTGTATCTTACGTATTCATTGAGATAACATAGTTGTTATACAGATCAATGTTTTTGTATTTCTATAATAATATATTATATTGATTCAGCCTCAAATCACCTTTTAATTACTTTACATGGTACCAGAGCGTCGGAACATAACTCAGAGGTACGTGATTAAAAATGTCGAGTTCAAAAATCGATCCTCTCACACGATAAAATTACGTTACCTGGGTTATACAGGCTGAGGCTGTTCTAATCAAACAAAAGCTATGGAAATACATAGAAACTCCACCAGACGCTGGTACTGCGGCTGACAAAGAAGGAGATAGACAGGCGAGATCAGAATTGATTTTGATAATCGCTCCTTCTGAGCTAAAACAAGTTAAAAATTGCGTTACGGCGAAAACATAGTGTAACAAATTAAAAGATACATACGCCAGTAAGGGACCTGCACGAAAGGCGTCTCTTCTTAAGCAGCTTATCCTAACAAAACTAGACGGACACGATATACGAAGTCACCTAAACAAATAAATGGATATTGTAGATAAGCTAGCTGATATGGACATGGCAATAAATGAAGATCTTCTTACAATCATGATGCTGTACAGTTTGTCGGCAGAATATGACAACTCCAGGGTCGCTATCGAGTCACGTGACACTCTTTCGAAGCCAGATGAGCTGAAAATTAAAATTATCGAAGAATTTGAAGCGCGACATAGCCAAAATATTATAACAAAAATCGAACCTGAATCGTCAGTGCAAGAAGAAGCTTTGTACGCGTCCTGTAAAATATGCAAACAAAGAGGAAACATCTTTAAACGCAAAAGTCATAAAATATGCACAGACTGCTGGAAGAAAAATAAACAAAAACCTAGCAAAAGTAACAACAATTTTAACAAAAATCATTTTGCTACGCATTGTCTTCTAACACGAAATACGAACACTGTAGACAAGAAATGGGTCTTAGACAGTGGCTGCACGTCGCATATGACTTATCAACAAAATTTATTCAAGACCATTTAGAGCACATCCAGGAAACTGAACTTCGCAACTGAAGATCATACGGCAGAAATTAAAGGAACAGGTACCGTCTCATTTACGACTAAAAACGGTGATGGCACTGCGCTTACACATCTACGAGACACACTGTATGTACCTAGTTTGTCTTCCAACTTGATGTCCGTTGGCAAAATGACAGAGGCTGGTTGCTCTGTCCTATTTACCAAAGATAAAGCAACGGTCATAAATTCAAAAGCTGGAATAACTCTTACGGCATATAAACATGAAGATGGTCTTTATTACATGAAACCTAAACATGAGCGCAACAACCTGGCCAATGATAACGATGATACGACTCCAAATACTACAAAAAAGGGCACTCGTCAAACATTTATGACTGGCACAGAAAACTTGGTCACATGAATACCAAAGATCTAAAATTAGCACTAAAAACGAGAACTTAGTTGGATTAAATTTTGATCCATCTTATAGTTTACCTGAATGTGACATCTGCGTACAAGCAAAACTGCATCGAGTACCCGCTCCCCGAGAGAAAACAACTCAACGAACAACAGAACGCCTAGAGGTTTTGTCAGCATGTCAGCCAACTGCTGCTCTGAGGAAACTTGCTTGACTGTGAAGTCTCCGTTGTTAACACATTCTCTAACAAAGAAATGTTTCAGCTTAATGTGCTTGGTACGCTTATGGTATTCTTATTTAGGATTATGTGCAAGTTTTACAGCTGATTCATTGTCCAAATTCAACCATGGTTTATCGGTCCTTATTAAGTTATTAAGCAGACGATTCAACCATAAAATTTCTTGCGCACATTCGCTAGCTGCAATAATCTCTGCTTCTGTTGAAGAGATTGAAACTGTACTTTGCTTTTGGCTTCTCCAGCTAATAGCAGCTCCAGAGAATAAGCATACAATTCCCGATGTTGATTTTCCCGAGCTCTGGTCTCCTGCATGATCTGCGTCACTGTAACAGACCAAGTGTGGAGGCGAGTCTTTTACAAAGATAAGACCATTCTGCTGGGTTCCTTTTAAGTAACGGAAGATGCGTTTTACAAGCATGACATCTTTTCTAGTAGGTGCGCCAAGGCTTCGAGATGCTACACCTACAGCATAAGAAATATCAGGCCTTGTGCCCTTTGAGAAGTATGCTAAAGCACCCACAGCTTGTCGATAGGGAAAGTTTTCATTCGCGTTCTCTTCTTCTCCCGTATCATTTTCTTTGATCATGGGCGTTGGTGCCGATCTGCAATTGGACATGTTATATTTCTCCAAAACTTTCTTTGTATAAGCCTTTTGACATAAAGTAATTGTATTGTCTTTGCGCTCATTTATTTCCAAACCAAGGAAATACGATGCAGGTTTAGTCGTCATCATGAACCGTGATTTCAATTCTTTCATAAATTCATCACCTGCACGACTTGTATTATACGCGACAAGTCCATCGTCAACGTAAAGACAAATAAAAACTTTAGATTGTCCTCTGACTCGAACATATAGGCAAGGATCTGCTTCGCTCTGTTGGAAGTCCGATTTTTCAAAAAATTCGGTAATGCAAGCATTCCAACAAAGTGGCGCTTGTTTCAGTCCATAAAGGCTGCGTTTTAGTTTGCAGACACGTTTCGTGCCATCCTGAAAACCTTCAGGTTGTTTCATATAAATGTCTTCTCTGACCTTTCCATTTAGGAAAGCAGTTGAAACATCAAACTGTTGCAACTTTAGGTTCTCTCGAGCAGCTATGGCAAGCAGTGTACGAACCGTGCTCAAACGAACAACTGGACTAAATGTTTTGTCATAATCAACTCCAGGTTTCTGAGAGTAGCCTTTTATAACCATCCTGGCTTTGTATCGTTCGACGAAACCATCAGGGTTCATTTTTACCTTATAGACCCATTTGCAGGGTAAGGCTTTTCGTCCTTTGGGTAAATCCACTAGATCCCAGGTATGATTAACTTTTAATGAAGTCATTTCATTGTGCATAGCGTCTTGCCAGTTTTGTTTGTCAGAAGAATCAACCGCTTCTTTGAAGGTAACAGGTTCTTTTGGCTTATGAAGATTCTCAATTTCTTCAGCAGCTGCCAAAATAAAATCATCGTAGCGCTTAGGAGCTGTGATATTGGACCTGTTTCTCAAAGATCTCGTTTCAACTGGTTCTACTTCATCAGCGTTGACCAAATCGTTATTATCGTCAACGAAAGAGCCGGAGAGAGACTCATAGTCGCTTTCATCATTATTTCTTGGTTCTCTTTGTTGAACAACTGTTGTGTCTGTTTGGTCTTGTAATATTTCTTCGTCGAAATTAATAACCACTTGCTTAGGCTGTTCGTATGGTTTCTCATTATCGTCAAGTAAGTTGAAGAGTTCATGTTTGTTATGTTCATCGTAGAACATTGTCTTCATTACTCTTACATCTTTCGATATCATAATACCGTTTTTCGATGGTATAAATATTCTAAAAGCTTTAGACGTTTCCGAATAACCCGCAAACATTCCGGGTATCGGTTTTGGTGCGAATTTGTGACCGTTTTTTCCCTTTAATAAAACGTAGGTCTTACAACCAAATACATACAGATGGTTTACACATGGCTTCCTGCCGACCCATAGATCGAATGGCGTTTGGTTCTGTATGGCGCTATTAATGCTTCTATTTGACAGATAGTTCGCAGTTAAAATTGCCTCGCCCCAAAACTTTAAAGGTGTATGTGCGTCAATCATCATCGCTCTCGCTTTCTCAACGAGGGTACGGTTTTTGCGTTCAGCAATCCCGTTCTGATTCGGTGTATACGGTGCGGTGAGTCTTCGTTGTATCCCGCAACGTTTTAAATAAGCGTCAAAGTCCTTATTCACGTACTCTGAACTCTGACAATGTTTGAGCTGTGTATCCGACAAAGTGTTATTATGCTTTTTAGTTTTTGATTAATACAATAAATAAATAGAAAAGCTTCCAACTCATACATTTTATGAGTCGCAGTGCATCTTGTCATTTAGACTTAAACTTTTATTTATTTAAACTTTATTGTACACCAATATCAACATTATAAAAATCTTATATATAAGGTAAAGTACAAAGGGCGGCCTTATCACTTAAAGCGATATCTACCAGGCAACCTTTGGATGGAGATATTGGTAGGAAAAGAAGTGGTAGTTGTAGGTGTACTCGTTTTAATATTTATATTATAAACATATACATTCATATAATACATACATACACACACACACACACATATATATATATATATATATATATATATATATATATATATATATATATATATATATATATATATATATATATATATATATATATATATATATATATATATATATATATATATATATAATAAATAAGCAATATGTTTATATAAATCATTATTTCGTCATGTATTGGAACTACTAAATGACTGACAACGCACAGCCGTAATTATTGGGCGCAGGAAACGGAAATTACGCATGTGTGATCCTTGGAGACTGTAGGTACCCACGGTACTAAGAAAGCTTTTCCCGAAATTCCTACAGAATTGAGCCAACAAGGTTTATTAAAAAAATGCGTGCGGGCGAGCTGCAATCACCCTCTAGTCATTTAACTAAAAGTCCACAGCTCATGAACATTATAACATATCGAACAGCGTAAAGTAAAGCAGTCCATTCGAATTGATAAGAATTAACAAGGCTACATTGGCGTCTACTTCTAAAATCCTTAACGACAATGAATTCATTGTTTCCGTTGTATAATATTAAGTAAATCTTGACTCAGCCTTGATTTCAACCAGTGACCCAATTATCGATCTTCTCCTTTTAGACAACATTGAATTGTTAATAACCATTCAACAACGGATTTATTCTTACGAAATATTTACTCAAGAATAATTTTCAAAGTTGCTCATAGACATTTAAATATTGTCTGTAATTAAATAAACGATGGTAAACGGATTGGTTAATATCGATAAGGGCAGCCACCACAAAGTTTAATGGAATTTGCGAAACAGTCAATGAATGCGGCCTCTTCGAAATGTTCGAGTTGAGGTTGAGTGGGTATCAATTTGTATCAACGAAATAGGATAGTACACTACTCATAAAATAATGTTATTGAGTAAATACTACGAATGTAAACGTTTGTGCAGATGGATGCGGGTTTATTGCTATTTCACGCATAAGATTTTTGAACGGATTTTAACGAAATTTTTCGGTTCTTTTATAGCATAGGTTTAACACATAGGTTACTTTTTGTTAAGGAAGTTTTCGTTATAACTAGTCAAACTAATTACGCAATAAAAAATATGCATTAAAATTTTTTGGGTTTGGTACTTAGGTACATTTCATTATTGGCAAAATATAATTTGTATGAGATATCCACATAGAAATATGAAGAATAATAGACGTTAAATAATTTCTAGTATTTTCCATTTTTGTTAAATCTGAACATGAATACTACGTTATTTTCGCAATTTGACATAGTTTCTGTATCGTATACGTAAAAAAGATCTGGTCTTAACCACTCCGTTGACCCTTGATTTGAGTCAAAATATTTATTTAGGTGTTGAACTGGTTAACTTTGTAAACTTAGTTCTGTTAATAGAGTACATTGATAGCTAGCTGTTGCGGATTTGCCCAACCTGAATAACATTTCAGTACTCAAAACTTGCATAATCTTTTAAGGGAATTTATATTACAAAACGCCATATTTATTCTATAACACTGTAATATTATATACTATAAGGGTATTTTATAATGTTAATATATTTTTTTTTAAAGCGGCGATAGCCCAGTGGTGTAAGTAACGGACTGCCGAGACGATGGTCTTGGGTTCGATCCCCAGGTACCCTGGGCACACACCTCTGAATTTTCGAAGTTATGTGTGTTTTTTAAAATGTTAATTATCGCTCGCTTAATAATGTGCCCGGTATATCGCAATAGGCTCGCCCCCTATTACCAACCAAAACATAACTGGCGAAAAGTGGGTGTGTAATACACCTCTGCCTACCCCTACGGGGATAAAAGGCGTGAAGTTATGTTATGTGTTATGTTATCATTTTTGAACATTTCACTTTATTTCAGAAAAGTACCCCTGAATACCTACTTTTAAACTTTCGTGACTTTTATAAATACTTGTAGTTATTTTTAAATAATTACGCGAAATAGACCCGTTACGTAAATATTACTATGTATGAAATTAGCGAAAGTATAGAAGTATTCATGGGTACTTTTCTGAAGTTAATATTACAGGTATTTTACATTTTACATGGGTGCATAGGGTTCCCACCAAGAACTTAGGGTCCCAAGCCAACCTCACCTGCAAGTGGTGCACCTGCCGATCAACGCACGAGGCTCTGGCAAACAAAATATCCAGATAAGCGGCAATAGGCTCGCCACCTATTACGTGGGATCAAAATACTGGCGAAAAGTGGGAGTTTAATATTCCTCTGCCTACACCTTGGAGGAAACAGGCGTGAGTCTATGTATGTATGTATATATGCATTTTACCTTTTATTTTCAAATAATTATGCGATAAAGACAAAGTACCCATGAATTGTACTGAGTAAAAATTGACTTGTGCATCACTGAGTGCAACAATAATAAACAATAAAGACAAATTCACACATATACGCCAGAGTTTTGCGTTCAAAGTTGGCACTACAATCAAGTTGCCAACATCAACTGTCAGGGATTGCGGTCGACATCGGCAATCGCAACCAAAAATATTCCGTGTTAGGCGGCGAAGCGGGGAAATTTGTTTGTTATTTTCTCTTCGGCGATACAGCATTTTAAATAGCACCACAGTGAATATTTTTACGTCATTTTTCGGAAGCTTTTTCGCTTTATTTAGAATAGATCTGTATGTCTGTCTAGACGAGGTTTCTATATTATTGGATGATTTTATGAAATTCTTTGAAATTATATAAAAATGTGATTCTTTTAAAGATTTCAATTCTTCTAAAGAGTTTTTTGAGTAAAATAGGAAAGTAGCTTTTTATAATTATATTGCAAATAAAATTAAATGACTTTTTTTTTATACGTTGATGGATAGATTCAAGTAAAAAGTACTCGTAAATATATTCATAGTAGACTATATGGACTAGACGGTAAGAAAATAATATTATGTCGTACCGTAAAGGTATTATTATAACATACATAATTTAAGAAAATTGCTGCCGCAATTCAATTATTACAACCCTTGCAACCAAAGGAAAGTGTTTTGTTTCCGGTACCCTAGTGATGTATGACATTTAGATGATATTAGCTTTTGCCCGCGCGCGGCCGCGGCTTCGCTCGCGTAAATTCGGGGTTCTATGTTCGAGGTAACACAAATTTCCTTTATTAGTCCGAGATCCCAGGGCCGCCAGACCTTACTTTTTTTTTCAGAAACGAAATGTATAGAATAATGTAGTGTTAGTATCTGCTATGAGTGTAAGCGTACTTGCTAGCTTAGATCGTGGACCAATTTTTAGTTATGAGGTGCTAAAGGTCCACGGGAATAATTTCCATACATTTTCTAAATGCGTAGTCTAGTGCATAGTGGTCTCTACCGATAGCTGGCAAAACGGAGATTCGTGAGCCTATTATTGTCCATAATGATGCCCTTCGTTGACCATGACGGAAGTATGGATTTAAAAAGTTCTTCGATTACGCACGTGAAAAGTTTGAGATACCGGTCCGGCACCAGTCTGGTGATGCTTTTATATACCAGACAAAATTTTAACGGGTAACCTATTTAGTCTTTTTATGAATAGAAAATGACCATGATAATAATTTTTTTCTTTTTATGTGAACTGAACCCAGCAAACAAACAAGTATTTTTTTAAGTCATATCATCTGAACAACTATAATCGCTTGCCTTATATCATAGCAAATTAAGCAGCGTCGTACATCACGGTTAATCGGTGTTTAAGTCTCAGTCTCAAAGGACCACTACAACACACATGAATATGCAACAAGAATATAATTATCTAAAATGAGCTTACGTAGGCTCACTGCGGAGATTTTACCTGACAGTCAGATTCTGGAGATTATGAACTTTGTGGGGTGAGACGAGATGAGATGAGAAATAGTCTATATCTGGTTTATAATGGTAATAAATTAAAATAAAACAATAGAAATAGAAGGATATAGTAAAAAAATGATGAACCATTACATTACACAGTGGAAATTAAACTACGGTTTACGGATTATATATATATATATTTATATATATATATATATATATATATAAATATATATATATATATATATATATATATATATATATATATATATATATATATATATATATATATATATATATATATATATATATATATATAATATCGCCTACCGTAAACTATAATTTAATTTCTCGATGTGTAACATTCACGTAAACCCAAAATACTATGTAACACAGTTGATGATCATGGATACGTTGATACAACAGAGCATCTTTGATCAGGGCTCTTGTCATCATCATCGTCCTAGCGGTAACCGGTTGCATCAAAAGCGTTTTGGAGATGAGCGCTAAGCGCTTGCTTGTTTAAACAGATTTGACCTTTCTACCGAGCGACTGCCGTATAACCTCCACAACGCATAGGAAAAGTCACATTTACCATATGAGTATCAGAATTTTCAAGGTATTGACTCACCGTAACAACTGGTAAAGATACTTATGACAGTTGGGACCGACGGCTTTGCAAGCTGTCCGTGGCACGGGATATGATATAATTTACCATGGCTCTTACAACAGCGCCGAAATATCGTAACCTTAAATCTACTTTACGTGTTATCTCGATACAATTTAATTGTTGCGGTCATTTACACGAACATTTCAAAAAAGTAATTGTCACAATTGCAATACGAACTAGCTGGATTATTTTATCAAATCTTTCTTGGCGACAGGACTTTAATAGAAAATATTACTTGGGAATTACATGTCAAATCCTTAGAACAATAAAGTTATTATTATGTGGCCAAATCGGCCGATATGCTCGTAAATCCGTAGCGTTACAACGGCAACTGCTTTTGACTTACAAGCAATAAAATTTCTACTGAAAGTTACATTCTACTTAATTGTTTCTTATAAGCAGATTCGATGCCGACGACAGTTGCGGCCGTGTGGATGTTAATTATAGCTCAAAAATGAGTTTAAAACTATAACCCGACTACGTAAAAAGTAATAATAGTTTTTTCGGATGTATAAACTATAGCACTGCAACATTATCTGAAAAAAACAGGTCAGTAGTTTTTATGTGAAAAGTAATAAACACTCATCCATCCTCACCTATTTTCGCATTTATATTCGTAATAGTACTTGGATAGAATTTATAATATTGAAGTTCCAACAATTGTATTTGAGTCTGCCTTACATCAATCAAACTCAAACGCTACTTTAATTTATTACAAGAACCTAGTAAATCCACCGAAAGCTCAGCAGGTTACAAATATTTATCAGTTTACAAATTACATCACTACCCAATGTAGACATCTGTCGCGGGCGTAATTCTGAACAAGTTCACCGCAACTTGAATTTATACTGTATGTGAATTTATATTGCCTAATAAAGTAAAATGTAATTACTTTATTAGGCAATAGCCTGTATTAAATCTAGGTAGAAGATGTACTAAGGTTCGATCTGAATATTGTGTGGTGTGTAACTATATATTGATGAGAGAATATAAATATAAATTTACCTCTGTGTTTAGTTGTGGCAGGCTGAGAGCCGGTGTGATAGATAGGAGCGCAGAATCTAAATTTGTAGTTATATTTATTTTATTAACATTTATAATGATGATATTTATTATAAACTGTTATTTCGTCATTGTTCTTAATAAGATGATTTCCGTAGTAGAAATAAATACTGTATAGTGGGGCACTTTGGCACAATAGCCCGATTTCAGCGCTTAGCCTATTTAGACTACCCGTGACAACAACTAGTCAGCAAACAAATATAGTCTTTTTTAAGGCTAAAGTCTTAGTGCTGTCTTAGTGGGCCAGACTGAAACGCGGGCGCGTTCGCGGGCGCGGCGCGGGAAACTCAAACGTATGAAACTCTATAGGAGTGTCCGCAGTGGGAAGGCGGGCGCGGCGAACAGCGCGGGCGGTGTAGCGCGGGGAGCACGCGGGCAACTCAAACCATAGGACTTTCATACAAGTGTCTGAGTGAATGCGCGGGCGGCAAGCCGCAAAACAACGCGGAGCGCGTGGATCTCAAAGTTTTCTGAGTTAACTGTGCGCGTAAGCATCATAACGCCTTCAGATTTGAAATGAATTTGAATGTTGAAAACATCACGACCCACACTATGGATGTCAAAACATAAGCAATATAAAAACAAAAATGCTGTCCCAAGACCGTGAAATGAAGTAAAATTACAATTTCATTAACATGAAGTAATTTTTATATTTAAAGAAACGTAGGAACTTTTACAAACATTATTAAACGGTTTTATTTAGCTTGACCGGTTTATTTGTTTGTTGGGTCAAATTTAGTAATTGGAATTTTACCTCCTTCCTGATTACAAATTGATCTGATATTTGGTACATTCTCTCAATCTTAATGATAATACAACTCATGATTGTAAATTCATGATGGCTGCCGATACAAAATTGCGCATCATCTATTATTTTTAAATTAAACCATGATATGCCTATACCTTGTACCACACGACACACATTCCATTCACTTTACACCACGCATACATCACACGTATGCATACACACACGCACACACACACACACACACACCGGCGTGGCGCGGCGGCGGCGCGCGGCGGACAGGTCGGCAGGCCCGCCCGCTGCACAGCACGCACCTTACACACTTACACGCACACACACATATACATTCACACACATTTCAGAACACATCTTTGTTTGTTATTTTCTTTCCATCTCATTTTATTGACTATTTTTTATAAATAGCAGTTATTTTGTTTTTACCTAAGTACTTTGATTTATATTAAAATAGTGTAGTTTACTTTAGTACATGTATAAATTATAGCTTGCATATTTTCTCTATTTGGATTATGTACAACAATCAGCACTATTAGAGGGGTTCGGGACTGTCACTTCTTAATACAGGCTATATTCTAGCCTAGCTAGGAGAACAGCGCTTCACCCACCTGATTGAAGATGTACCTACCCACATTGAACATTAATGTTTTTTTATAATACAAATGTCACATGTACATAACATCAATCTGTTTTTTATAAATACAGTTTTATTATTATTATTACTACACAACAACCTCAATATGGGTATCGAATGAAAGGGCTTGATTGATAGAATAGGGCTTACTATGAAAAATATCGCAAGGATTGGTAAACAGCGCTATCGGCTACCTCACAGAAATTGTTTGGCCTCAGCTTCCTCGAACTCAAATGTACGAAACAGATGTACCGTCTGTTCGGTTTCGTACATTTGAATAATATGTTGATAGTTGCAAGGCACAAAGAAAGATCGCAAGTAATACCGAAATCACTTAAAGTTAGTTTATTCGTAAAGTTTACTGTAAAAACGTTAGGCTACTCTTTCTCGGTTGAAAGGTGTATAGTGCACTGTCGATATAAATAAAATTACGTGTAATTCTAAAGTAAACTGACGCCCGCTCGGCGAGAAGCGCAGCGTCAGCTAAACCGAGTAGAGGTATGTACGGTAACATCGTACACCGTCAATTCAGATTGACTTTGTAAGAGATGGCGTACACCTTATTCACCCTAAAGCCATACAGTTTCCAGCAAAGTTCAATTATAGGACAGCTGAAACAAGGATGTTGCCTTTAATTTTATCTTCCACTGTCCACAAAATGCAAGGTAGCGTAGTAGACCACACAGTTGTATATTTAGGCTCAAAATTGTTTGAGGAAGGACAAGCATACGTAGCTCTGAGTCGAGTGAAGTCTTTGGAAAGATTGTTTATTAAAGAGTTAGACTACAACAAATAGTCAAGAAACAGACCATGTAATAGTGAGTCATTACATGAACTCAATAGAATGAGAAGTATCAACTAACAACAAAACTAAAATCTGGAAAATAGAATAAACTATTTTCAACGTCTATTTCTAGTAAAAAAAATCTATTAACAATAATACTTCTTCATCCGTATTGTATTTGACAACCACTGTACACCGCACCCGCGGACGCGCCGCGCGCTTTACTGCGGACACGTGAAGACGCGCGTGTTGCCACGCGCGGCCCGCGCACGGGCCGCCCCGCAAGACGCTCTACCACTCTGACCAAGCACTTAGTCTTGAAAATACTATATTAATCGTTTTTATTTATGACATTTTTGACAGAACTAGAACGAATCACACATAGGCCTCCCCTAAATTAAGCGCTATAATCGTGAAAATGTTTCATGAATTCACTTTTCTGATAATTCTGTTGTAGCTACTAAAACTGATAAAATTTGTAAAAGAAACATAAATTCAAACAATCAAAATTGTTTATCAGTTAATCGTTAAACTACTGAAATTCCGAAGTCCATTTAATGCTATTAAAATAAATGAAACATTAATAAAACAACCCACAAAATTATGTACAGACTTCTATTTAATTCTTGTTCTTGTTCTCTGCTACACTTGTAACTGACTCTGTTATTGTAACTTTTTAATTACTTGCTGTACAAATAATGTACACTTCTTAAATTATGTAAATCTATGTATCAATGTGTTAATTTATATATCAAGAAACTCTATGTCTTTAAGTACGTATGTATTAATTACATATGTAATATAAGCATATGACTATTTGTTTCCAGAATAAATAAATAAATAGAAGCTAATTGATTTGAAGTTGATATAAGATTGAAAGTAAATCATTGTTAATATGTTTAGAAGAATAACCGTGTAAAGAGAAACATAATAATAATGAATTAATAAATAATAATAATAAATTATGTTGCTGGGTTAATAATGAAAGTATTTTTATATATTATACGTCAGAAGAATGTGATTAAGCTAAGACTGCCTTGCTCACCCTGCGGCATATTAGGTGCACGTACGCACGGTTACAATGGGCTCATATGATATTATTATGTGACGAAAAAACATTAGCCGTCAAATGGCGACGAAATATGTGTAAGTTACGGTACCTAAAATTTATTCAATTACAGTAACATTCTTAAATCAAATGAATATACGATGATTTGTAATAAATTGTCTTTTATACAAAATCGCATGCCAGTGTCTAAATATCAAAGTATCGCTATACATGAGCGTCGGTGATAGTCCCCCTTTAGATCTTTTTAGTGACTCTCTTAAATATAGCGGTAGCTACGTAGTTTTATCTATCATCGCATTGTGACGAGACAAATACTGCCACCGTATAAGTGTCTTTTCACA
>CALYKY020000235.1:0-37822 GCA_944739405.2 Euclidia mi
AGGTTATGTTAGGTTTTCTTGTGACCCCTCACTCGAAAATAGGAGCCCTGCGGAGCAGGGCTCCGTGGCTACTTAGCTTATTGGGCGACTAGGCAACGATGAGAAATGAAACAATTCATTCATTTATGTGGCAGTAGGTATGTATAATATAGGTAACAAACAGGTAAATAGGTAGGTACAACAAATAACAACAACAATAATTATTAATTATACTTATATTTAAAATAAATAGGTACTTACCTACTTACTACATACAGATATTATTCAACTAGTAGCTGCATAACTTAGGTACCTACATACTAGCTCTTACTACAAAACTTAACTACCTACATTACTTGATCTAAGTAGGTACTAGATACTTACTACTAACTATGTATATAAGTATAGATATCTACATAATAAAATATTACTTATCTAGTATACAATTTCATACCTATGTTAAACACTTATGTTATTTTGTTTTGTTTGTTCGTTATTCTATGTTCACATCGCATCACACACAAGTCACAACCACAACACGCACAGCGGCCGTACCTAACACAGTTTTCTTATATTTTAATACAACAGTTCAACCGCACATATTACACACGACGCACGCACACAATACAATAATGTTATTATTGTATTAACTAGGTAACTAAAACTAAATAAATTTAATAAAATTGCGCACACGCACAGCGCGAACGAGCCCGCCCGACTGCCCGAATAAAACAAACTAACTCTATATTAATTTACTAGATAGGTAGGTACTCTATATTTCATCAACGAAAAACAATCAACATTTATTTTATTTTACTTAGGTACACATGTATTTTAAGTATATTATTATTATTTTATTCAATAATACAATACCTATTTACGTCTCGTCGATACGTACGGTGTGTGTAATTGTGTATTATGATACAAAATTTATTACGAGCAGCGCGCGTGCGCGCGTTTCTTTTAAGCTCCCTCGTCCCACCGGTGAGCCGTACGACTGCGGTAGACTATATAATAAAATGGCACCCTCGTTCGCCACGTTCATACGACGCTCGACGTTCTCGACGTTCGCACGCATTCAGCACAGTACCAGTACCACTACTCAACTATCAACATGTCCGGTCGTGGCAAAGGCGGCAAAGTCAAGGGGAAAGCAAAGTCCCGTTCAAACCGTGCCGGTCTACAGTTTCCAGTGGGTCGTATACACAGACTTCTGCGTAACGGCAACTACGCTGAGCGCGTAGGTGCCGGTGCACCGGTATACCTGGCGGCCGTTATGGAATATCTGGCGGCTGAAGTTCTCGAGTTGGCCGGCAACGCGGCGAGGGACAACAAGAAGACCAGGATCATACCTCGTCATCTTCAATTGGCGATACGCAACGACGAGGAGTTGAACAAACTCCTGTCCGGCGTTACGATCGCTCAAGGCGGTGTACTGCCTAACATCCAGGCGGTACTCCTCCCCAAGAAGACCGAAAAGAAGGCGTAAACTCACACAACGCGCGCATACTTTGTATGTTGATTGGGAAATCAACATCAGAGATGAACAAAAAAGGCCCTTTTCAGGGCCACAATAT
Organism: Euclidia mi; assembly: GCA_944739405.2. Taxonomy (NCBI): domain Eukaryota; kingdom Metazoa; phylum Arthropoda; class Insecta; order Lepidoptera; family Erebidae; genus Euclidia; species Euclidia mi. The sequence goes on from CALYKY020000235.1 coordinate 1,557, forward strand.
GTATCATAGTCACAAAAATACATTCACATCGCAATATGCATTATTGTGAATGTACGAAATGACTGTTTCTATATTTAACGTTACAAACAAAAGTCTTATTAGGTAGGTACCTATCAAAAGTTTGATATAATATGTAGGTACTTAATTTAATAAAGTTTAGGTTGTGCGACTGTAATTAAAGTAACTAAATAGGTTATGTTAGGTTCTCTTGTGACCGCGCACTCAAAAATAGGAGCCCTGCGAAGCAGGGCTCCGTCGACTTGGTTTATTAAAGTTGGTCAATGGACATATTATGTAATTAATGTCTACTTAGGTATATTTTATTTACTTATACTTATCATATACAATAATAATTTATCAACAAATAGAATTTATGTGTTGGTATTTCATACAACAAACAATACTTACTTATTTATACTTACATAATATAATATTAGGTTAAATTATAACCGGTACCTAATGTGTAATATATTAATACCTACACTTAAATATTACACTTACTTAAACTTGTACCTAAGTACATACATCTACAATTTATAAAATATAATAATTACCTATAAGTAATCATACTTAGGTACTTACTTCTTATCAATAAGTAGAAGAAGAAAAATATACTTATTTATAATAAAGTAAATATAAGATTTAAGTCTAGATTTATAATTTTGGCTAGTTCACAACACCGTGAGTGTGGTGTGGTGTTTTGTTAATGTTTGAGTTAGAGTGTGTGTGTGCGAGCGTGCGACGCTACCTCTAACGCACACAACTACAACAAACAAACAAACGTTGTACGTCGCTCGCTGGCATAGAAACTTTTAAAGCAGCTCTCACCCGATTGGTGGAACGGACGCGGCGCGCTCGTCTGGCGTGCCGCGAACACACCAACGGGCGCCCTTTATATACAAATGGCACCCGTAATGCGGCGCTCACTCACTGATCGAACGTCGCTGAGTACGCACGCATCCAACTACTACGCATCAACATGCCACCCAAGACAAGCGGAAAGGCCGCCAAGAAATCCGGCAAGGCCCAAAAGAACATCTCCAAGACAGACAAGAAAAAGAAGAAGCACAAGAGGAAGGAGAGTTACGCCATCTACATCTACAAGGTGCTGAAACAGGTCCACCCCGACACCGGTATCTCCAGTAAGGCGATGTCCATCATGAATTCGTTCGTGAACGACATCTTCGAACGTATCGCCGCCGAGGCGTCGCGTCTCGCCCACTACAACAAGAGGTCGACCATCACCAGCAGGGAGGTGCAGACCTCCGTGAGACTGCTGTTGCCCGGTGAACTCGCCAAGCACGCCGTCAGCGAGGGCACCAAAGCCGTCACCAAATACACCAGCTCCAAGTAAATATCATTGTCGTCGTCGTCGCCGTAGTAACGACGATGGGATGATAGGAGAAACAAAAGGCCCTTTTCAGGGCCACAAATGTTATCGAATAATATGCAAGTTTCTATTGGCATAAAACAAAAGTCATAACAACCTGACCTAAACCTAATAATCCTAAATCCTGCACACTTACATGCGATATAAGTATACATACATAATTATATAATTATGATGTACATACCTAATATTACCTACTTTGATTTACGTAGACCTAAGATAGGTAGGTACGCTATGAATGATGAGACACATTTAGCTGTAATATTGCATAAATGGTTTTGCGAATTAGTCATTAGGTAGGTAATATAAAAAATATATATACCTATAGGCTAAACTTAGCTACTTAGTATATTTTAAGAATCACAATATATCACAATATGCATAGGTACTTACTAAGATACATATAATTATATAATAATTATATTACTCACCTAAGTAGAAATAAATGTAAATGTAAAAAAGCAGTAAGATAAAAGGATAAGTATATAGGTACCTACCTACTTACAATACTTAGGTAGGTATATCATATACCTAGGTATTATTCCGAAGCCATAGCAATATTTATTTATTATAAGTATAATCAGGTACCTATACATATATTTAAAGTACCTACCTACGTAGGGCACCTTACCTTTTAATAATATAGGTAGTTATCTAGTGAGTGAATAACCATAGGTTATACAGGTACATACCACATACAGGTACTTAATTATTATTATATACTTAATTATTATTGTAAAATATAACATAATTATATAGCGAATCGACGCGACGTGCCTAACAAAATATTAGTATACGCGCGCCTTGCGCGTCCAGATCCGCTCGCGCATATAAATATGGGTGGCGCGCGTGCAGCCGTTTTCATTCTGACTCGCACCGCCGTCTCGTTCGTATCGCTGATCGCATCGTCCGTCGTGCACACGTACAACTCAACAATGGCCCGTACCAAGCAGACTGCTCGCAAATCGACCGGCGGTAAAGCGCCCAGGAAACAGCTCGCCACTAAGGCGGCTCGCAAGAGCGCACCTGCCACCGGTGGTGTCAAGAAGCCCCATCGCTACAGGCCAGGCACGGTGGCGTTGCGTGAGATCCGTCGTTACCAGAAGAGTACCGAGCTGTTGATCCGCAAGCTGCCTTTCCAACGTCTGGTCCGTGAGATCGCTCAAGACTTCAAGACCGACCTACGTTTCCAGAGCTCCGCCGTTATGGCGCTGCAGGAGGCCAGCGAGGCGTACCTGGTCGGCCTCTTCGAGGACACCAATCTCTGCGCCATCCACGCTAAGCGCGTAACCATCATGCCTAAGGACATACAGCTCGCCCGCAGGATCAGAGGAGAACGCGCCTAAGCAACGTCGTCGTAGCCACGAGCGGTCGCTCGCTCGTGTGTTTGTTATGTTGATTGCTTGCATGCATTGCAACAACAACAACTAACGAACGTACAAAACAAAAGGCCCTTTTCAGGGCCGCATATCTATCGTGTAAATGAAACATGTTTCTTATTTAAACATAACAAACCAAAAGTCAACCAACCAATCGACACATTACTTAAGTATATTCACACACACAAATAAATAAGTAAATATAACTACATACTTACTAGCCAAATGGTCAAATACTAATAGATAATTATTTAGGTACATACATAAATTAATATTTTAATATAATATATAAGTACATATTTACTTTAATAGTGGCTACAGTACACTATTATGTAGTACCTACCTATGGTTAAGTTAGGTTAGCTAGTTTAGGTGTTACTTACGGATACTGGGACATAATATAATATATACTGTACGTATGTGCCTATATTGTTAAATATGCCTAATAATAATAAATAAAAGTTAATATAAACAATGGTAGAGACGGTCTCTACCTACACATGAATATATTTTTTATTATATTTAGCTTGTGAGTAGGTATACTTATTATTTTATTACTTACATAGTATTATAATAATTACATATTTATTACCTACCTATATAATATGTATATAAATAAAATAAATATATAAAATATTTTCTGGCTTACAAATTAGTTGCTTACAATGTGTTTGTTAGACTTAGTACTACATTATATCTATTTCCGGGCACTAGTGCATCGTTCGTATGTCTGTTCTGTCGTCGTTGATGATAAAAATTATTATACCTACTTATGTAGGTTAATATAATATAATTAATAACATTCATATTTTGTCTTTTGTCAAAATCCAAACCAAAGTCTTGTATCGGTGTATGTCTGTCGTGTGTTCGAAACGCGGGCTCGTACGCTCGGTGCGATCTACAGCGGCAGACTATAAATATAAGGGGCCGTGGCTAGCGCATTTTGTATCCAGTCGTCCGCCAGCGCTCGCCCGTTCAACAGCAACGTGTGCGCGCTTCCAAAGTTCGTGCCAAGCTCAAGTTAATACAACAACTACAACCGAATCAAGATGACCGGCCGCGGCAAAGGTGGTAAAGGTCTGGGAAAAGGAGGAGCCAAGCGTCACAGGAAAGTGCTTCGTGATAACATCCAGGGTATCACCAAGCCCGCCATCCGTCGTCTCGCTCGCAGAGGTGGCGTCAAGCGTATCTCCGGTCTGATATACGAAGAGACCAGAGGTGTGCTGAAGGTGTTCCTCGAGAACGTGATCCGTGACGCCGTCACATACACCGAGCACGCCAAGAGGAAGACCGTCACCGCGATGGACGTCGTGTACGCTCTTAAACGTCAAGGGCGCACCCTGTACGGTTTCGGCGGTTAAACACCACACCACGCCACGCCACGCACGTCTCATACCGCACATTTCATCTTCTGGATGATCGATGTGCGAGACGTAGTCGTAAACAACTTAAAAAAGGCCCTTTTCAGGGCCGCATATGATTCATATAAACCATAATATTACATATATAACGGTTTATGTTTCTATTTAATAACATTATACATACAAAAGTCAAACACAAACGTAGGTACACGTCTTATATTATGTATAATTATTAACATAGTAGGTAAATATACCTAATTATATATAAGTACTTACGTATTATAATAAATTTACCTACTTACTTACAATTATTTACTGTATGCGATGTGTGAGACCTCCGTCGCCTCGGAGCTCTGCGTAGCAGCAGCAGCAGCAGCAGCAGCAGCAACAGCATCAGCAGAGTTCATCCACCACTCAGCTCTGCTGTAGCCGTCGGTCGTCGTGGAGTCTGAAATTCGTTTAAAATAATATATTATTACCAAAATATTTATTATTTTGCGTGGTTCGTTAGTATTGAAAGATTAATGATGGTTAGTATGGATTAGTTGGTTAGGTCACATTTAATTTAAATACTACTTATTACTTACTTACTTACTTACTTACTTACTTACTTACTTAGGTAGGTAGGTAGATAGGTACTTATAATTAAGTAAGTATATAAATATATTTTATATAATTATAAACACATTGATGAATATGAGAAAGAAACATGCAAGTAGATACACCTATGACCTATAAATACCTACGTAACTATAGATTTATATTTAAATAGGTAGGTACGACATTTTTATATCATAATTTTTAATATTTAATATGCTTTTATATCAAAAGATTACACTTATTTCAAATACTTCGTCGTTGATACTAGCTAGATGCTAGTATTGTACGTAATCGACTCGGATAGAGGTATCAATGTTCTGCGTGTGTGTTTCACTACGAACGTGAAACACACACATAATTTAAAGGTAGGTATTCGCGCGCGTTTATTATTTTTATATTATTGTTACTTACTTTTATAATAAAATAATTAAATATATAACAACACATTATTTGTTCTTTGTATATTCGGTACGTCTAGACTGGCATCATCGTACAGGGCGAGACCTGGTAGTGCGTCGACTGTTGTGTGTGTTTTACGAAGGTTCACTTTAATACAAATAATTCTTCAGTTAATGTTGTAGGTACGAATTGTGTGGTGTTAGTATTGAACCTCGATTACATAGTCGTCGATTTGTAACCGTTTCACACTGTTTAAATAATATATTATAGAGAAAAATACATTTTAAACTGAACACTGGGTGCGCTTCGAGTATAGTGGGGAAAATAAACATTAATAACTGCTCGATTGATCCATATGCACCAGTATAATTAGGATATTCACGTGGGCTCGTTCATTATGTACGCCTATAATAATATATAAATCTAGTTTGTATGAGAAAATCATTTAAAAATGTTATTTAATTAGATAGGTGTTAGTGAAAAGTACGAAGTGTTCATACGAGAAAACGTCTCGCGACACAACGGCCCTCGTTATGGTAAAGTTCCGAAGTACCTGAGCGAGTGGCCACTAGCGTATGGTGGCGACATCTACGCAAGTCGAAGTCTCAATTCAACTCAACGCTAAAGCATTACACGAATCGTGTACGTGTTTTAATTTCATCTAAACCAACTACAACTCTTATCACATCACCGACGACATGGCCGACACAGCGGTTGCCACCGAAGCTCCGGCTCCAGCTACACCAGCGAAGAAACAAGCAAGACAATCGGGAGGAGGCGCGAAGAAACCAAAGGCGAAACCCACTCATCCCAAGACATCGGAGATGGTGAACAACGCTATCAAGGAGATGAAGGAGCGCAGCGGATCCTCGTTGCAAGCCATCAAGAAGTACATCGCCGCTCAGTACAAGGTAGACGCCGAGAAATTGGCGCCGTTCATAAGGAAATACCTGAAGAGCGCCGTTGAATCGGGCGCCCTCATCCAGACAAAGGGCAAGGGCGCGTCGGGTTCGTTCAAACTCGAGTCCAAGTCCGCCGCGTCTAAGAAACCGAGCGCCGGCGCAGCCGCAACTAAAAAGAAGCCCAGCGCGGCCGCCTCCAAGGGTGCCGCCGCCGGCAAGAAGGCGACCGCCTCGGCCGCCGGTGCCAAGACCAAGAAGGCGGCCGCCGCGGCCGCTTCTGCATCTCCGTCTAAATCGAAGGCGTCCGCCGCAGCGAAGGACAAGAAGGCCGCAGCCGCCAAAAAGAAGCCCGCCGCTAAGAAAGCGGCCACGCCGGCCAAGGCGAAATCAGCCGCCGCCCCCAAGGCTAAGAAGACCGCGAAGCCTCCTACCAAGAAGCCAAAGGCGCCTAAACCCAAGAAGGCCGCCGCCGCTACGCCTAAATCGAAGCCGGCCGCCAAGAAAGCAGCCGCTGCCAAGAAGTAAATTAGGTACAGATTGTATGTACACACGCCACTGTATGTACGTCGCGTCGCGTCGTGTCTTCGTCGGTCGTAGCAACAGCGCGCGGTGCATGAACGCGTCGCGTTCGCTCGCTCCAAATCCTGCTGAATGAAGCCGTCAGCCAGCCAGCCAGCCAAGATAGCAAGCTAGCTATCACACCATCAACAACAGCAGCAGCAGCAGCAGCAGCAACATCAGCGGGATAGAAGAGCCGAGTGCGCTGCGCGCACACTGCAACACCTACGTGAGCGCGCAAACATTACAAACAAACAGCCCTTTTCAGGGCTAACAATCTATTCATGAATGCTCGCGAGCCTAGCGTGTGAGCGAGCTTCGTTTCTATTTAAGTATAAACAAAAGTCTCAAAAGTCTAATTCTATGTACTTACAGCGTTCTACATACTTATTTACGTCAACAACTACTTAAGCACAGCATACTTACTTTAACTTGTAGATTAGAGAGATACATGTAGGTACTTACTCATTATGAAAAGTTCTCGTCCGCCCCGGATACCTACTTAGTTAGGTATGTGTTGAAGGTGTACATAATAGGTTATGTTAGGTTTTCTTGTGACCCCTCACTCGAAAATAGGAGCCCTGCGGAGCAGGGCTCCGTGGCTACTTAGCTTATTGGGCGACTAGGCAACGATGAGAAATGAAACAATTCATTCATTTATGTGGCAGTAGGTATGTATAATATAGGTAACAAACAGGTAAATAGGTAGGTACAACAAATAACAACAACAATAATTATTAATTATACTTATATTTAAAATAAATAGGTACTTACCTACTTACTACATACAGATATTATTCAACTAGTAGCTGCATAACTTAGGTACCTACATACTAGCTCTTACTACAAAACTTAACTACCTACATTACTTGATCTAAGTAGGTACTAGATACTTACTACTAACTATGTATATAAGTATAGATATCTACATAATAAAATATTACTTATCTAGTATACAATTTCATACCTATGTTAAACACTTATGTTATTTTGTTTTGTTTGTTCGTTATTCTATGTTCACATCGCATCACACACAAGTCACAACCACAACACGCACAGCGGCCGTACCTAACACAGTTTTCTTATATTTTAATACAACAGTTCAACCGCACATATTACACACGACGCACGCACACAATACAATAATGTTATTATTGTATTAACTAGGTAACTAAAACTAAATAAATTTAATAAAATTGCGCACACGCACAGCGCGAACGAGCCCGCCCGACTGCCCGAATAAAACAAACTAACTCTATATTAATTTACTAGATAGGTAGGTACTCTATATTTCATCAACGAAAAACAATCAACATTTATTTTATTTTACTTAGGTACACATGTATTTTAAGTATATTATTATTATTTTATTCAATAATACAATACCTATTTACGTCTCGTCGATACGTACGGTGTGTGTAATTGTGTATTATGATACAAAATTTATTACGAGCAGCGCGCGTGCGCGCGTTTCTTTTAAGCTCCCTCGTCCCACCGGTGAGCCGTACGACTGCGGTAGACTATATAATAAAATGGCACCCTCGTTCGCCACGTTCATACGACGCTCGACGTTCTCGACGTTCGCACGCATTCAGCACAGTACCAGTACCACTACTCAACTATCAACATGTCCGGTCGTGGCAAAGGCGGCAAAGTCAAGGGGAAAGCAAAGTCCCGTTCAAACCGTGCCGGTCTACAGTTTCCAGTGGGTCGTATACACAGACTTCTGCGTAACGGCAACTACGCTGAGCGCGTAGGTGCCGGTGCACCGGTATACCTGGCGGCCGTTATGGAATATCTGGCGGCTGAAGTTCTCGAGTTGGCCGGCAACGCGGCGAGGGACAACAAGAAGACCAGGATCATACCTCGTCATCTTCAATTGGCGATACGCAACGACGAGGAGTTGAACAAACTCCTGTCCGGCGTTACGATCGCTCAAGGCGGTGTACTGCCTAACATCCAGGCGGTACTCCTCCCCAAGAAGACCGAAAAGAAGGCGTAAACTCACACAACGCGCGCATACTTTGTATGTTGATTGGGAAATCAACATCAGAGATGAACAAAAAAGGCCCTTTTCAGGGCCACAATATGTATCATAGTCACAAAAATACATTCACATCGCAATATGCATTATTGTGAATGTACGAAATGACTGTTTCTATATTTAACGTTACAAACAAAAGTCTTATTAGGTAGGTACCTATCAAAAGTTTGATATAATATGTAGGTACTTAATTTAATAAAGTTTAGGTTGTGCGACTGTAATTAAAGTAACTAAATAGGTTATGTTAGGTTCTCTTGTGACCGCGCACTCAAAAATAGGAGCCCTGCGAAGCAGGGCTCCGTCGACTTGGTTTATTAAAGTTGGTCAATGGACATATTATGTAATTAATGTCTACTTAGGTATATTTTATTTACTTATACTTATCATATACAATAATAATTTATCAACAAATAGAATTTATGTGTTGGTATTTCATACAACAAACAATACTTACTTATTTATACTTACATAATATAATATTAGGTTAAATTATAACCGGTACCTAATGTGTAATATATTAATACCTACACTTAAATATTACACTTACTTAAACTTGTACCTAAGTACATACATCTACAATTTATAAAATATAATAATTACCTATAAGTAATCATACTTAGGTACTTACTTCTTATCAATAAGTAGAAGAAGAAAAATATACTTATTTATAATAAAGTAAATATAAGATTTAAGTCTAGATTTATAATTTTGGCTAGTTCACAACACCGTGAGTGTGGTGTGGTGTTTTGTTAATGTTTGAGTTAGAGTGTGTGTGTGCGAGCGTGCGACGCTACCTCTAACGCACACAACTACAACAAACAAACAAACGTTGTACGTCGCTCGCTGGCATAGAAACTTTTAAAGCAGCTCTCACCCGATTGGTGGAACGGACGCGGCGCGCTCGTCTGGCGTGCCGCGAACACACCAACGGGCGCCCTTTATTCCCCTGACAGACAGACATGACGTAATAGGAGACGACGATGACGAGCAACACATACCCCTAGCCACCCCCGATGAGGTTAGGATGATCATTAAGGGTTTACACCCCCGTAAAGCTCCCGGCTCGGACGGCATAACAAACAGGGTCATTAAAATGTTCCCCTTAGCTTTCATAGTCATTTTGACTACTATTTATAACGCCGCAATTAACAACAACATATTTCCACATCAGTGGAAAGAAGCCGTGGTAATAGGAATCCACAAACCCGGCAAGCCTAGGTCCGAGCCTAGTAGTTATCGTCCTATCAGTCTGCTTAAAGGTTTAGGGAAAGTTTACGAGCGGCTTTTATATGTTAGGCTGAAAGCATACGCTGATGCATCGCTCTTGGTCCCTCACGAACAGTTTGGGTTCCGAACCCGCCACTCGTGCGTACAACAGGTTCACCGTATCGTTGAGTATATCAGCGTGCGGTTGCAGCGTAATTTATTCACCGGCGTTGTTTTCTTCGACGTAGCGAAAGCTTTCGACAAAGTGTGGCACAACGGCTTGATTTACAAGCTTTTCACTATGGGAGTGCCTCACAAGCTCGTGCTCATCATACGAGACTATCTGTCGGATAGAAGCTTTCGGTACCGCGTTGAAGGCACGCTCTCTTCGAGTCACGCCATCCGCGCCGGTGTCCCTCAGGGGTCAGTGCTCTCGCCTCTCTTGTATTCATTGTTTACCGCTGATATACCGATGCATCGGCTAGTGCAGACAGCACTTTTTGCAGACGACACAGCCATCTATTACGCAGGCGCAGACCCTGGCGCAGTCAGTAGGAAGCTCCAATCCGCAGCCAACGCCCTAGGCGCGTGGTTCCGGAGATGGCGGATAGAGGTCAATCCCGAGAAGAGTCAGGCGGTGCTTTTCCATCGGAGAGCCCCTCACCTGTACCCTCCGGGTGCGACCCCACAAATAAGGATGTTTGGGTCCCCTATTCAATGGACTAGGGAAGCCAAATATCTAGGTGTGATTCTTGATGATCAACTATCGTTCCGCTCACACATTACGAAGGCTCGCAATAGAGCCTCCTTTGTGCTTGGGCGCTTACACAGCTTAGTCAACCCTAAATCTAAACTATCGCTCAAGAACAAGATTAGGTTATACACATCGTGTATTAGGCCTATAATGACATACGCTAGTGTAGTTTTCGCACACACTAGGCCACACAGGATCCATAGGCTACAAACACTTCAGAATAAGTTCATGCGGCGAGCTACGGGCGCACCGTGGTACGTACGTAACGAGGAGTTACATGTAGACTTACAACTGCCGACCATCAGGCAATTCATGAAACAGTGCTCCCGTAGCTACTTTGACTCTGCTTCGACACACCCCAACCCACTATTGGTTGCGGCGTTAAACTATACACCATCTAGGATTTCTAAGATTAGGAGACCTAGGCACGTATTAGACGAACCTGACGATAACACTACACTTGCTCAAATCAGAGCACACACGGCTCGCGCAGCCATACAACTTCGACCGCGGTTCCGTACTCGCCGACGAGGACGGAATACGCGACGCGTTAACGTTAATACCGCGGGACACCTTAGTCCCGCATTGCCGGCAGCGCCCCAAGCCGAGGTCCGTGGGAGTCCACCCTTGGGGAGTCAAAACGCTGTCTAGTATACTTTAACGGGTTGGGAGCCTTCTGCGCTCACCCATAGTCCGCGTAAAGTTGTCAAGGCCATCAGCGGCCAACAACTAGTCCACACACACAAAAAAAAAATAATGCGGCGCTCACTCACTGATCGAACGTCGCTGAGTACGCACGCATCCAACTACTACGCATCAACATGCCACCCAAGACAAGCGGAAAGGCCGCCAAGAAATCCGGCAAGGCCCAAAAGAACATCTCCAAGACAGACAAGAAAAAGAAGAAGCACAAGAGGAAGGAGAGTTACGCCATCTACATCTACAAGGTGCTGAAACAGGTCCACCCCGACACCGGTATCTCCAGTAAGGCGATGTCCATCATGAATTCGTTCGTGAACGACATCTTCGAACGTATCGCCGCCGAGGCGTCGCGTCTCGCCCACTACAACAAGAGGTCGACCATCACCAGCAGGGAGGTGCAGACCTCCGTGAGACTGCTGTTGCCCGGTGAACTCGCCAAGCACGCCGTCAGCGAGGGCACCAAAGCCGTCACCAAATACACCAGCTCCAAGTAAATATCATTGTCGTCGTCGTCGCCGTAGTAACGACGATGGGATGATAGGAGAAACAAAAGGCCCTTTTCAGGGCCACAAATGTTATCGAATAATATGCAAGTTTCTATTGGCATAAAACAAAAGTCATAACAACCTGACCTAAACCTAATAATCCTAAATCCTGCACACTTACATGCGATATAAGTATACATACATAATTATATAATTATGATGTACATACCTAATATTACCTACTTTGATTTACGTAGACCTAAGATAGGTAGGTACGCTATGAATGATGAGACACATTTAGCTGTAATATTGCATAAATGGTTTTGCGAATTAGTCATTAGGTAGGTAATATAAAAAATATATATACCTATAGGCTAAACTTAGCTACTTAGTATATTTTAAGAATCACAATATATCACAATATGCATAGGTACTTACTAAGATACATATAATTATATAATAATTATATTACTCACCTAAGTAGAAATAAATGTAAATGTAAAAAAGCAGTAAGATAAAAGGATAAGTATATAGGTACCTACCTACTTACAATACTTAGGTAGGTATATCATATACCTAGGTATTATTCCGAAGCCATAGCAATATTTATTTATTATAAGTATAATCAGGTACCTATACATATATTTAAAGTACCTACCTACGTAGGGCACCTTACCTTTTAATAATATAGGTAGTTATCTAGTGAGTGAATAACCATAGGTTATACAGGTACATACCACATACAGGTACTTAATTATTATTATATACTTAATTATTATTGTAAAATATAACATAATTATATAGCGAATCGACGCGACGTGCCTAACAAAATATTAGTATACGCGCGCCTTGCGCGTCCAGATCCGCTCGCGCATATAAATATGGGTGGCGCGCGTGCAGCCGTTTTCATTCTGACTCGCACCGCCGTCTCGTTCGTATCGCTGATCGCATCGTCCGTCGTGCACACGTACAACTCAACAATGGCCCGTACCAAGCAGACTGCTCGCAAATCGACCGGCGGTAAAGCGCCCAGGAAACAGCTCGCCACTAAGGCGGCTCGCAAGAGCGCACCTGCCACCGGTGGTGTCAAGAAGCCCCATCGCTACAGGCCAGGCACGGTGGCGTTGCGTGAGATCCGTCGTTACCAGAAGAGTACCGAGCTGTTGATCCGCAAGCTGCCTTTCCAACGTCTGGTCCGTGAGATCGCTCAAGACTTCAAGACCGACCTACGTTTCCAGAGCTCCGCCGTTATGGCGCTGCAGGAGGCCAGCGAGGCGTACCTGGTCGGCCTCTTCGAGGACACCAATCTCTGCGCCATCCACGCTAAGCGCGTAACCATCATGCCTAAGGACATACAGCTCGCCCGCAGGATCAGAGGAGAACGCGCCTAAGCAACGTCGTCGTAGCCACGAGCGGTCGCTCGCTCGTGTGTTTGTTATGTTGATTGCTTGCATGCATTGCAACAACAACAACTAACGAACGTACAAAACAAAAGGCCCTTTTCAGGGCCGCATATCTATCGTGTAAATGAAACATGTTTCTTATTTAAACATAACAAACCAAAAGTCAACCAACCAATCGACACATTACTTAAGTATATTCACACACACAAATAAATAAGTAAATATAACTACATACTTACTAGCCAAATGGTCAAATACTAATAGATAATTATTTAGGTACATACATAAATTAATATTTTAATATAATATATAAGTACATATTTACTTTAATAGTGGCTACAGTACACTATTATGTAGTACCTACCTATGGTTAAGTTAGGTTAGCTAGTTTAGGTGTTACTTACGGATACTGGGACATAATATAATATATACTGTACGTATGTGCCTATATTGTTAAATATGCCTAATAATAATAAATAAAAGTTAATATAAACAATGGTAGAGACGGTCTCTACCTACACATGAATATATTTTTTATTATATTTAGCTTGTGAGTAGGTATACTTATTATTTTATTACTTACATAGTATTATAATAATTACATATTTATTACCTACCTATATAATATGTATATAAATAAAATAAATATATAAAATATTTTCTGGCTTACAAATTAGTTGCTTACAATGTGTTTGTTAGACTTAGTACTACATTATATCTATTTCCGGGCACTAGTGCATCGTTCGTATGTCTGTTCTGTCGTCGTTGATGATAAAAATTATTATACCTACTTATGTAGGTTAATATAATATAATTAATAACATTCATATTTTGTCTTTTGTCAAAATCCAAACCAAAGTCTTGTATCGGTGTATGTCTGTCGTGTGTTCGAAACGCGGGCTCGTACGCTCGGTGCGATCTACAGCGGCAGACTATAAATATAAGGGGCCGTGGCTAGCGCATTTTGTATCCAGTCGTCCGCCAGCGCTCGCCCGTTCAACAGCAACGTGTGCGCGCTTCCAAAGTTCGTGCCAAGCTCAAGTTAATACAACAACTACAACCGAATCAAGATGACCGGCCGCGGCAAAGGTGGTAAAGGTCTGGGAAAAGGAGGAGCCAAGCGTCACAGGAAAGTGCTTCGTGATAACATCCAGGGTATCACCAAGCCCGCCATCCGTCGTCTCGCTCGCAGAGGTGGCGTCAAGCGTATCTCCGGTCTGATATACGAAGAGACCAGAGGTGTGCTGAAGGTGTTCCTCGAGAACGTGATCCGTGACGCCGTCACATACACCGAGCACGCCAAGAGGAAGACCGTCACCGCGATGGACGTCGTGTACGCTCTTAAACGTCAAGGGCGCACCCTGTACGGTTTCGGCGGTTAAACACCACACCACGCCACGCCACGCACGTCTCATACCGCACATTTCATCTTCTGGATGATCGATGTGCGAGACGTAGTCGTAAACAACTTAAAAAAGGCCCTTTTCAGGGCCGCATATGATTCATATAAACCATAATATTACATATATAACGGTTTATGTTTCTATTTAATAACATTATACATACAAAAGTCAAACACAAACGTAGGTACACGTCTTATATTATGTATAATTATTAACATAGTAGGTAAATATACCTAATTATATATAAGTACTTACGTATTATAATAAATTTACCTACTTACTTACAATTATTTACTGTATGCGATGTGTGAGACCTCCGTCGCCTCGGAGCTCTGCGTAGCAGCAGCAGCAGCAGCAGCAGCAGCAACAGCATCAGCAGAGTTCATCCACCACTCAGCTCTGCTGTAGCCGTCGGTCGTCGTGGAGTCTGAAATTCGTTTAAAATAATATATTATTACCAAAATATTTATTATTTTGCGTGGTTCGTTAGTATTGAAAGATTAATGATGGTTAGTATGGATTAGTTGGTTAGGTCACATTTAATTTAAATACTACTTATTACTTACTTACTTACTTACTTACTTACTTACTTACTTAGGTAGGTAGGTAGATAGGTACTTATAATTAAGTAAGTATATAAATATATTTTATATAATTATAAACACATTGATGAATATGAGAAAGAAACATGCAAGTAGATACACCTATGACCTATAAATACCTACGTAACTATAGATTTATATTTAAATAGGTAGGTACGACATTTTTATATCATAATTTTTAATATTTAATATGCTTTTATATCAAAAGATTACACTTATTTCAAATACTTCGTCGTTGATACTAGCTAGATGCTAGTATTGTACGTAATCGACTCGGATAGAGGTATCAATGTTCTGCGTGTGTGTTTCACTACGAACGTGAAACACACACATAATTTAAAGGTAGGTATTCGCGCGCGTTTATTATTTTTATATTATTGTTACTTACTTTTATAATAAAATAATTAAATATATAACAACACATTATTTGTTCTTTGTATATTCGGTACGTCTAGACTGGCATCATCGTACAGGGCGAGACCTGGTAGTGCGTCGACTGTTGTGTGTGTTTTACGAAGGTTCACTTTAATACAAATAATTCTTCAGTTAATGTTGTAGGTACGAATTGTGTGGTGTTAGTATTGAACCTCGATTACATAGTCGTCGATTTGTAACCGTTTCACACTGTTTAAATAATATATTATAGAGAAAAATACATTTTAAACTGAACACTGGGTGCGCTTCGAGTATAGTGGGGAAAATAAACATTAATAACTGCTCGATTGATCCATATGCACCAGTATAATTAGGATATTCACGTGGGCTCGTTCATTATGTACGCCTATAATAATATATAAATCTAGTTTGTATGAGAAAATCATTTAAAAATGTTATTTAATTAGATAGGTGTTAGTGAAAAGTACGAAGTGTTCATACGAGAAAACGTCTCGCGACACAACGGCCCTCGTTATGGTAAAGTTCCGAAGTACCTGAGCGAGTGGCCACTAGCGTATGGTGGCGACATCTACGCAAGTCGAAGTCTCAATTCAACTCAACGCTAAAGCATTACACGAATCGTGTACGTGTTTTAATTTCATCTAAACCAACTACAACTCTTATCACATCACCGACGACATGGCCGACACAGCGGTTGCCACCGAAGCTCCGGCTCCAGCTACACCAGCGAAGAAACAAGCAAGACAATCGGGAGGAGGCGCGAAGAAACCAAAGGCGAAACCCACTCATCCCAAGACATCGGAGATGGTGAACAACGCTATCAAGGAGATGAAGGAGCGCAGCGGATCCTCGTTGCAAGCCATCAAGAAGTACATCGCCGCTCAGTACAAGGTAGACGCCGAGAAATTGGCGCCGTTCATAAGGAAATACCTGAAGAGCGCCGTTGAATCGGGCGCCCTCATCCAGACAAAGGGCAAGGGCGCGTCGGGTTCGTTCAAACTCGAGTCCAAGTCCGCCGCGTCTAAGAAACCGAGCGCCGGCGCAGCCGCAACTAAAAAGAAGCCCAGCGCGGCCGCCTCCAAGGGTGCCGCCGCCGGCAAGAAGGCGACCGCCTCGGCCGCCGGTGCCAAGACCAAGAAGGCGGCCGCCGCGGCCGCTTCTGCATCTCCGTCTAAATCGAAGGCGTCCGCCGCAGCGAAGGACAAGAAGGCCGCAGCCGCCAAAAAGAAGCCCGCCGCTAAGAAAGCGGCCACGCCGGCCAAGGCGAAATCAGCCGCCGCCCCCAAGGCTAAGAAGACCGCGAAGCCTCCTACCAAGAAGCCAAAGGCGCCTAAACCCAAGAAGGCCGCCGCCGCTACGCCTAAATCGAAGCCGGCCGCCAAGAAAGCAGCCGCTGCCAAGAAGTAAATTAGGTACAGATTGTATGTACACACGCCACTGTATGTACGTCGCGTCGCGTCGTGTCTTCGTCGGTCGTAGCAACAGCGCGCGGTGCATGAACGCGTCGCGTTCGCTCGCTCCAAATCCTGCTGAATGAAGCCGTCAGCCAGCCAGCCAGCCAAGATAGCAAGCTAGCTATCACACCATCAACAACAGCAGCAGCAGCAGCAGCAGCAACATCAGCGGGATAGAAGAGCCGAGTGCGCTGCGCGCACACTGCAACACCTACGTGAGCGCGCAAACATTACAAACAAACAGCCCTTTTCAGGGCTAACAATCTATTCATGAATGCTCGCGAGCCTAGCGTGTGAGCGAGCTTCGTTTCTATTTAAGTATAAACAAAAGTCTCAAAAGTCTAATTCTATGTACTTACAGCGTTCTACATACTTATTTACGTCAACAACTACTTAAGCACAGCATACTTACTTTAACTTGTAGATTAGAGAGATACATGTAGGTACTTACTCATTATGAAAAGTTCTCGTCCGCCCCGGATACCTACTTAGTTAGGTATGTGTTGAAGGTGTACATAATAGGTTATGTTAGGTTTTCTTGTGACCCCTCACTCGAAAATAGGAGCCCTGCGGAGCAGGGCTCCGTGGCTACTTAGCTTATTGGGCGACTAGGCAACGATGAGAAATGAAACAATTCATTCATTTATGTGGCAGTAGGTATGTATAATATAGGTAACAAACAGGTAAATAGGTAGGTACAACAAATAACAACAACAATAATTATTAATTATACTTATATTTAAAATAAATAGGTACTTACCTACTTACTACATACAGATATTATTCAACTAGTAGCTGCATAACTTAGGTACCTACATACTAGCTCTTACTACAAAACTTAACTACCTACATTACTTGATCTAAGTAGGTACTAGATACTTACTACTAACTATGTATATAAGTATAGATATCTACATAATAAAATATTACTTATCTAGTATACAATTTCATACCTATGTTAAACACTTATGTTATTTTGTTTTGTTTGTTCGTTATTCTATGTTCACATCGCATCACACACAAGTCACAACCACAACACGCACAGCGGCCGTACCTAACACAGTTTTCTTATATTTTAATACAACAGTTCAACCGCACATATTACACACGACGCACGCACACAATACAATAATGTTATTATTGTATTAACTAGGTAACTAAAACTAAATAAATTTAATAAAATTGCGCACACGCACAGCGCGAACGAGCCCGCCCGACTGCCCGAATAAAACAAACTAACTCTATATTAATTTACTAGATAGGTAGGTACTCTATATTTCATCAACGAAAAACAATCAACATTTATTTTATTTTACTTAGGTACACATGTATTTTAAGTATATTATTATTATTTTATTCAATAATACAATACCTATTTACGTCTCGTCGATACGTACGGTGTGTGTAATTGTGTATTATGATACAAAATTTATTACGAGCAGCGCGCGTGCGCGCGTTTCTTTTAAGCTCCCTCGTCCCACCGGTGAGCCGTACGACTGCGGTAGACTATATAATAAAATGGCACCCTCGTTCGCCACGTTCATACGACGCTCGACGTTCTCGACGTTCGCACGCATTCAGCACAGTACCAGTACCACTACTCAACTATCAACATGTCCGGTCGTGGCAAAGGCGGCAAAGTCAAGGGGAAAGCAAAGTCCCGTTCAAACCGTGCCGGTCTACAGTTTCCAGTGGGTCGTATACACAGACTTCTGCGTAACGGCAACTACGCTGAGCGCGTAGGTGCCGGTGCACCGGTATACCTGGCGGCCGTTATGGAATATCTGGCGGCTGAAGTTCTCGAGTTGGCCGGCAACGCGGCGAGGGACAACAAGAAGACCAGGATCATACCTCGTCATCTTCAATTGGCGATACGCAACGACGAGGAGTTGAACAAACTCCTGTCCGGCGTTACGATCGCTCAAGGCGGTGTACTGCCTAACATCCAGGCGGTACTCCTCCCCAAGAAGACCGAAAAGAAGGCGTAAACTCACACAACGCGCGCATACTTTGTATGTTGATTGGGAAATCAACATCAGAGATGAACAAAAAAGGCCCTTTTCAGGGCCACAATATGTATCATAGTCACAAAAATACATTCACATCGCAATATGCATTATTGTGAATGTACGAAATGACTGTTTCTATATTTAACGTTACAAACAAAAGTCTTATTAGGTAGGTACCTATCAAAAGTTTGATATAATATGTAGGTACTTAATTTAATAAAGTTTAGGTTGTGCGACTGTAATTAAAGTAACTAAATAGGTTATGTTAGGTTCTCTTGTGACCGCGCACTCAAAAATAGGAGCCCTGCGAAGCAGGGCTCCGTCGACTTGGTTTATTAAAGTTGGTCAATGGACATATTATGTAATTAATGTCTACTTAGGTATATTTTATTTACTTATACTTATCATATACAATAATAATTTATCAACAAATAGAATTTATGTGTTGGTATTTCATACAACAAACAATACTTACTTATTTATACTTACATAATATAATATTAGGTTAAATTATAACCGGTACCTAATGTGTAATATATTAATACCTACACTTAAATATTACACTTACTTAAACTTGTACCTAAGTACATACATCTACAATTTATAAAATATAATAATTACCTATAAGTAATCATACTTAGGTACTTACTTCTTATCAATAAGTAGAAGAAGAAAAATATACTTATTTATAATAAAGTAAATATAAGATTTAAGTCTAGATTTATAATTTTGGCTAGTTCACAACACCGTGAGTGTGGTGTGGTGTTTTGTTAATGTTTGAGTTAGAGTGTGTGTGTGCGAGCGTGCGACGCTACCTCTAACGCACACAACTACAACAAACAAACAAACGTTGTACGTCGCTCGCTGGCATAGAAACTTTTAAAGCAGCTCTCACCCGATTGGTGGAACGGACGCGGCGCGCTCGTCTGGCGTGCCGCGAACACACCAACGGGCGCCCTTTATATACAAATGGCACCCGTAATGCGGCGCTCACTCACTGATCGAACGTCGCTGAGTACGCACGCATCCAACTACTACGCATCAACATGCCACCCAAGACAAGCGGAAAGGCCGCCAAGAAATCCGGCAAGGCCCAAAAGAACATCTCCAAGACAGACAAGAAAAAGAAGAAGCACAAGAGGAAGGAGAGTTACGCCATCTACATCTACAAGGTGCTGAAACAGGTCCACCCCGACACCGGTATCTCCAGTAAGGCGATGTCCATCATGAATTCGTTCGTGAACGACATCTTCGAACGTATCGCCGCCGAGGCGTCGCGTCTCGCCCACTACAACAAGAGGTCGACCATCACCAGCAGGGAGGTGCAGACCTCCGTGAGACTGCTGTTGCCCGGTGAACTCGCCAAGCACGCCGTCAGCGAGGGCACCAAAGCCGTCACCAAATACACCAGCTCCAAGTAAATATCATTGTCGTCGTCGTCGCCGTAGTAACGACGATGGGATGATAGGAGAAACAAAAGGCCCTTTTCAGGGCCACAAATGTTATCGAATAATATGCAAGTTTCTATTGGCATAAAACAAAAGTCATAACAACCTGACCTAAACCTAATAATCCTAAATCCTGCACACTTACATGCGATATAAGTATACATACATAATTATATAATTATGATGTACATACCTAATATTACCTACTTTGATTTACGTAGACCTAAGATAGGTAGGTACGCTATGAATGATGAGACACATTTAGCTGTAATATTGCATAAATGGTTTTGCGAATTAGTCATTAGGTAGGTAATATAAAAAATATATATACCTATAGGCTAAACTTAGCTACTTAGTATATTTTAAGAATCACAATATATCACAATATGCATAGGTACTTACTAAGATACATATAATTATATAATAATTATATTACTCACCTAAGTAGAAATAAATGTAAATGTAAAAAAGCAGTAAGATAAAAGGATAAGTATATAGGTACCTACCTACTTACAATACTTAGGTAGGTATATCATATACCTAGGTATTATTCCGAAGCCATAGCAATATTTATTTATTATAAGTATAATCAGGTACCTATACATATATTTAAAGTACCTACCTACGTAGGGCACCTTACCTTTTAATAATATAGGTAGTTATCTAGTGAGTGAATAACCATAGGTTATACAGGTACATACCACATACAGGTACTTAATTATTATTATATACTTAATTATTATTGTAAAATATAACATAATTATATAGCGAATCGACGCGACGTGCCTAACAAAATATTAGTATACGCGCGCCTTGCGCGTCCAGATCCGCTCGCGCATATAAATATGGGTGGCGCGCGTATCGCTTAAGAACAAGATTAGGTTATACACATCGTGTATTAGGCCTATAATGACATACGCTAGTGTAGTTTTCGCACACACTAGGCCACACAGGATCCATAGGCTACAAACACTTCAGAATAAGTTCATGCGGCGAGCTACGGGCGCACCGTGGTACGTACGTAACGAGGAGTTACATGTAGACTTACAACTGCCGACCATCAGGCAATTCATGAAACAGTGCTCCCGTAGCTACTTTGACTCTGCTTCGACACACCCCAACCCACTATTGGTTGCGGCGTTAAACTATACACCATCTAGGATTTCTAAGATTAGGAGACCTAGGCACGTATTAGACGAACCTGACGATAACACTACACTTGCTCAAATCAGAGCACACACGGCTCGCGCAGCCATACAACTTCGACCGCGGTTCCGTACTCGCCGACGAGGACGGAATACGCGACGCGTTAACGTTAATACCGCGGGACACCTTAGTCCCGCATTGCCGGCAGCGCCCCAAGCCGAGGTCCGTGGGAGTCCACCCTTGGGGAGTCAAAACGCTGTCTAGTATACTTTAACGGGTTGGGAGCCTTCTGCGCTCACCCATAGTCCGCGTAAAGTTGTCAAGGCCATCAGCGGCCAACAACTAGTCCACACACACAAAAAAAAAAAAAAAAAAAATGCAGCCGTTTTCATTCTGACTCGCACCGCCGTCTCGTTCGTATCGCTGATCGCATCGTCCGTCGTGCACACGTACAACTCAACAATGGCCCGTACCAAGCAGACTGCTCGCAAATCGACCGGCGGTAAAGCGCCCAGGAAACAGCTCGCCACTAAGGCGGCTCGCAAGAGCGCACCTGCCACCGGTGGTGTCAAGAAGCCCCATCGCTACAGGCCAGGCACGGTGGCGTTGCGTGAGATCCGTCGTTACCAGAAGAGTACCGAGCTGTTGATCCGCAAGCTGCCTTTCCAACGTCTGGTCCGTGAGATCGCTCAAGACTTCAAGACCGACCTACGTTTCCAGAGCTCCGCCGTTATGGCGCTGCAGGAGGCCAGCGAGGCGTACCTGGTCGGCCTCTTCGAGGACACCAATCTCTGCGCCATCCACGCTAAGCGCGTAACCATCATGCCTAAGGACATACAGCTCGCCCGCAGGATCAGAGGAGAACGCGCCTAAGCAACGTCGTCGTAGCCACGAGCGGTCGCTCGCTCGTGTGTTTGTTATGTTGATTGCTTGCATGCATTGCAACAACAACAACTAACGAACGTACAAAACAAAAGGCCCTTTTCAGGGCCGCATATCTATCGTGTAAATGAAACATGTTTCTTATTTAAACATAACAAACCAAAAGTCAACCAACCAATCGACACATTACTTAAGTATATTCACACACACAAATAAATAAGTAAATATAACTACATACTTACTAGCCAAATGGTCAAATACTAATAGATAATTATTTAGGTACATACATAAATTAATATTTTAATATAATATATAAGTACATATTTACTTTAATAGTGGCTACAGTACACTATTATGTAGTACCTACCTATGGTTAAGTTAGGTTAGCTAGTTTAGGTGTTACTTACGGATACTGGGACATAATATAATATATACTGTACGTATGTGCCTATATTGTTAAATATGCCTAATAATAATAAATAAAAGTTAATATAAACAATGGTAGAGACGGTCTCTACCTACACATGAATATATTTTTTATTATATTTAGCTTGTGAGTAGGTATACTTATTATTTTATTACTTACATAGTATTATAATAATTACATATTTATTACCTACCTATATAATATGTATATAAATAAAATAAATATATAAAATATTTTCTGGCTTACAAATTAGTTGCTTACAATGTGTTTGTTAGACTTAGTACTACATTATATCTATTTCCGGGCACTAGTGCATCGTTCGTATGTCTGTTCTGTCGTCGTTGATGATAAAAATTATTATACCTACTTATGTAGGTTAATATAATATAATTAATAACATTCATATTTTGTCTTTTGTCAAAATCCAAACCAAAGTCTTGTATCGGTGTATGTCTGTCGTGTGTTCGAAACGCGGGCTCGTACGCTCGGTGCGATCTACAGCGGCAGACTATAAATATAAGGGGCCGTGGCTAGCGCATTTTGTATCCAGTCGTCCGCCAGCGCTCGCCCGTTCAACAGCAACGTGTGCGCGCTTCCAAAGTTCGTGCCAAGCTCAAGTTAATACAACAACTACAACCGAATCAAGATGACCGGCCGCGGCAAAGGTGGTAAAGGTCTGGGAAAAGGAGGAGCCAAGCGTCACAGGAAAGTGCTTCGTGATAACATCCAGGGTATCACCAAGCCCGCCATCCGTCGTCTCGCTCGCAGAGGTGGCGTCAAGCGTATCTCCGGTCTGATATACGAAGAGACCAGAGGTGTGCTGAAGGTGTTCCTCGAGAACGTGATCCGTGACGCCGTCACATACACCGAGCACGCCAAGAGGAAGACCGTCACCGCGATGGACGTCGTGTACGCTCTTAAACGTCAAGGGCGCACCCTGTACGGTTTCGGCGGTTAAACACCACACCACGCCACGCCACGCACGTCTCATACCGCACATTTCATCTTCTGGATGATCGATGTGCGAGACGTAGTCGTAAACAACTTAAAAAAGGCCCTTTTCAGGGCCGCATATGATTCATATAAACCATAATATTACATATATAACGGTTTATGTTTCTATTTAATAACATTATACATACAAAAGTCAAACACAAACGTAGGTACACGTCTTATATTATGTATAATTATTAACATAGTAGGTAAATATACCTAATTATATATAAGTACTTACGTATTATAATAAATTTACCTACTTACTTACAATTATTTACTGTATGCGATGTGTGAGACCTCCGTCGCCTCGGAGCTCTGCGTAGCAGCAGCAGCAGCAGCAGCAGCAGCAACAGCATCAGCAGAGTTCATCCACCACTCAGCTCTGCTGTAGCCGTCGGTCGTCGTGGAGTCTGAAATTCGTTTAAAATAATATATTATTACCAAAATATTTATTATTTTGCGTGGTTCGTTAGTATTGAAAGATTAATGATGGTTAGTATGGATTAGTTGGTTAGGTCACATTTAATTTAAATACTACTTATTACTTACTTACTTACTTACTTACTTACTTACTTACTTAGGTAGGTAGGTAGATAGGTACTTATAATTAAGTAAGTATATAAATATATTTTATATAATTATAAACACATTGATGAATATGAGAAAGAAACATGCAAGTAGATACACCTATGACCTATAAATACCTACGTAACTATAGATTTATATTTAAATAGGTAGGTACGACATTTTTATATCATAATTTTTAATATTTAATATGCTTTTATATCAAAAGATTACACTTATTTCAAATACTTCGTCGTTGATACTAGCTAGATGCTAGTATTGTACGTAATCGACTCGGATAGAGGTATCAATGTTCTGCGTGTGTGTTTCACTACGAACGTGAAACACACACATAATTTAAAGGTAGGTATTCGCGCGCGTTTATTATTTTTATATTATTGTTACTTACTTTTATAATAAAATAATTAAATATATAACAACACATTATTTGTTCTTTGTATATTCGGTACGTCTAGACTGGCATCATCGTACAGGGCGAGACCTGGTAGTGCGTCGACTGTTGTGTGTGTTTTACGAAGGTTCACTTTAATACAAATAATTCTTCAGTTAATGTTGTAGGTACGAATTGTGTGGTGTTAGTATTGAACCTCGATTACATAGTCGTCGATTTGTAACCGTTTCACACTGTTTAAATAATATATTATAGAGAAAAATACATTTTAAACTGAACACTGGGTGCGCTTCGAGTATAGTGGGGAAAATAAACATTAATAACTGCTCGATTGATCCATATGCACCAGTATAATTAGGATATTCACGTGGGCTCGTTCATTATGTACGCCTATAATAATATATAAATCTAGTTTGTATGAGAAAATCATTTAAAAATGTTATTTAATTAGATAGGTGTTAGTGAAAAGTACGAAGTGTTCATACGAGAAAACGTCTCGCGACACAACGGCCCTCGTTATGGTAAAGTTCCGAAGTACCTGAGCGAGTGGCCACTAGCGTATGGTGGCGACATCTACGCAAGTCGAAGTCTCAATTCAACTCAACGCTAAAGCATTACACGAATCGTGTACGTGTTTTAATTTCATCTAAACCAACTACAACTCTTATCACATCACCGACGACATGGCCGACACAGCGGTTGCCACCGAAGCTCCGGCTCCAGCTACACCAGCGAAGAAACAAGCAAGACAATCGGGAGGAGGCGCGAAGAAACCAAAGGCGAAACCCACTCATCCCAAGACATCGGAGATGGTGAACAACGCTATCAAGGAGATGAAGGAGCGCAGCGGATCCTCGTTGCAAGCCATCAAGAAGTACATCGCCGCTCAGTACAAGGTAGACGCCGAGAAATTGGCGCCGTTCATAAGGAAATACCTGAAGAGCGCCGTTGAATCGGGCGCCCTCATCCAGACAAAGGGCAAGGGCGCGTCGGGTTCGTTCAAACTCGAGTCCAAGTCCGCCGCGTCTAAGAAACCGAGCGCCGGCGCAGCCGCAACTAAAAAGAAGCCCAGCGCGGCCGCCTCCAAGGGTGCCGCCGCCGGCAAGAAGGCGACCGCCTCGGCCGCCGGTGCCAAGACCAAGAAGGCGGCCGCCGCGGCCGCTTCTGCATCTCCGTCTAAATCGAAGGCGTCCGCCGCAGCGAAGGACAAGAAGGCCGCAGCCGCCAAAAAGAAGCCCGCCGCTAAGAAAGCGGCCACGCCGGCCAAGGCGAAATCAGCCGCCGCCCCCAAGGCTAAGAAGACCGCGAAGCCTCCTACCAAGAAGCCAAAGGCGCCTAAACCCAAGAAGGCCGCCGCCGCTACGCCTAAATCGAAGCCGGCCGCCAAGAAAGCAGCCGCTGCCAAGAAGTAAATTAGGTACAGATTGTATGTACACACGCCACTGTATGTACGTCGCGTCGCGTCGTGTCTTCGTCGGTCGTAGCAACAGCGCGCGGTGCATGAACGCGTCGCGTTCGCTCGCTCCAAATCCTGCTGAATGAAGCCGTCAGCCAGCCAGCCAGCCAAGATAGCAAGCTAGCTATCACACCATCAACAACAGCAGCAGCAGCAGCAGCAGCAACATCAGCGGGATAGAAGAGCCGAGTGCGCTGCGCGCACACTGCAACACCTACGTGAGCGCGCAAACATTACAAACAAACAGCCCTTTTCAGGGCTAACAATCTATTCATGAATGCTCGCGAGCCTAGCGTGTGAGCGAGCTTCGTTTCTATTTAAGTATAAACAAAAGTCTCAAAAGTCTAATTCTATGTACTTACAGCGTTCTACATACTTATTTACGTCAACAACTACTTAAGCACAGCATACTTACTTTAACTTGTAGATTAGAGAGATACATGTAGGTACTTACTCATTATGAAAAGTTCTCGTCCGCCCCGGATACCTACTTAGTTAGGTATGTGTTGAAGGTGTACATAATAGGTTATGTTAGGTTTTCTTGTGACCCCTCACTCGAAAATAGGAGCCCTGCGGAGCAGGGCTCCGTGGCTACTTAGCTTATTGGGCGACTAGGCAACGATGAGAAATGAAACAATTCATTCATTTATGTGGCAGTAGGTATGTATAATATAGGTAACAAACAGGTAAATAGGTAGGTACAACAAATAACAACAACAATAATTATTAATTATACTTATATTTAAAATAAATAGGTACTTACCTACTTACTACATACAGATATTATTCAACTAGTAGCTGCATAACTTAGGTACCTACATACTAGCTCTTACTACAAAACTTAACTACCTACATTACTTGATCTAAGTAGGTACTAGATACTTACTACTAACTATGTATATAAGTATAGATATCTACATAATAAAATATTACTTATCTAGTATACAATTTCATACCTATGTTAAACACTTATGTTATTTTGTTTTGTTTGTTCGTTATTCTATGTTCACATCGCATCACACACAAGTCACAACCACAACACGCACAGCGGCCGTACCTAACACAGTTTTCTTATATTTTAATACAACAGTTCAACCGCACATATTACACACGACGCACGCACACAATACAATAATGTTATTATTGTATTAACTAGGTAACTAAAACTAAATAAATTTAATAAAATTGCGCACACGCACAGCGCGAACGAGCCCGCCCGACTGCCCGAATAAAACAAACTAACTCTATATTAATTTACTAGATAGGTAGGTACTCTATATTTCATCAACGAAAAACAATCAACATTTATTTTATTTTACTTAGGTACACATGTATTTTAAGTATATTATTATTATTTTATTCAATAATACAATACCTATTTACGTCTCGTCGATACGTACGGTGTGTGTAATTGTGTATTATGATACAAAATTTATTACGAGCAGCGCGCGTGCGCGCGTTTCTTTTAAGCTCCCTCGTCCCACCGGTGAGCCGTACGACTGCGGTAGACTATATAATAAAATGGCACCCTCGTTCGCCACGTTCATACGACGCTCGACGTTCTCGACGTTCGCACGCATTCAGCACAGTACCAGTACCACTACTCAACTATCAACATGTCCGGTCGTGGCAAAGGCGGCAAAGTCAAGGGGAAAGCAAAGTCCCGTTCAAACCGTGCCGGTCTACAGTTTCCAGTGGGTCGTATACACAGACTTCTGCGTAACGGCAACTACGCTGAGCGCGTAGGTGCCGGTGCACCGGTATACCTGGCGGCCGTTATGGAATATCTGGCGGCTGAAGTTCTCGAGTTGGCCGGCAACGCGGCGAGGGACAACAAGAAGACCAGGATCATACCTCGTCATCTTCAATTGGCGATACGCAACGACGAGGAGTTGAACAAACTCCTGTCCGGCGTTACGATCGCTCAAGGCGGTGTACTGCCTAACATCCAGGCGGTACTCCTCCCCAAGAAGACCGAAAAGAAGGCGTAAACTCACACAACGCGCGCATACTTTGTATGTTGATTGGGAAATCAACATCAGAGATGAACAAAAAAGGCCCTTTTCAGGGCCACAATATGTATCATAGTCACAAAAATACATTCACATCGCAATATGCATTATTGTGAATGTACGAAATGACTGTTTCTATATTTAACGTTACAAACAAAAGTCTTATTAGGTAGGTACCTATCAAAAGTTTGATATAATATGTAGGTACTTAATTTAATAAAGTTTAGGTTGTGCGACTGTAATTAAAGTAACTAAATAGGTTATGTTAGGTTCTCTTGTGACCGCGCACTCAAAAATAGGAGCCCTGCGAAGCAGGGCTCCGTCGACTTGGTTTATTAAAGTTGGTCAATGGACATATTATGTAATTAATGTCTACTTAGGTATATTTTATTTACTTATACTTATCATATACAATAATAATTTATCAACAAATAGAATTTATGTGTTGGTATTTCATACAACAAACAATACTTACTTATTTATACTTACATAATATAATATTAGGTTAAATTATAACCGGTACCTAATGTGTAATATATTAATACCTACACTTAAATATTACACTTACTTAAACTTGTACCTAAGTACATACATCTACAATTTATAAAATATAATAATTACCTATAAGTAATCATACTTAGGTACTTACTTCTTATCAATAAGTAGAAGAAGAAAAATATACTTATTTATAATAAAGTAAATATAAGATTTAAGTCTAGATTTATAATTTTGGCTAGTTCACAACACCGTGAGTGTGGTGTGGTGTTTTGTTAATGTTTGAGTTAGAGTGTGTGTGTGCGAGCGTGCGACGCTACCTCTAACGCACACAACTACAACAAACAAACAAACGTTGTACGTCGCTCGCTGGCATAGAAACTTTTAAAGCAGCTCTCACCCGATTGGTGGAACGGACGCGGCGCGCTCGTCTGGCGTGCCGCGAACACACCAACGGGCGCCCTTTATATACAAATGGCACCCGTAATGCGGCGCTCACTCACTGATCGAACGTCGCTGAGTACGCACGCATCCAACTACTACGCATCAACATGCCACCCAAGACAAGCGGAAAGGCCGCCAAGAAATCCGGCAAGGCCCAAAAGAACATCTCCAAGACAGACAAGAAAAAGAAGAAGCACAAGAGGAAGGAGAGTTACGCCATCTACATCTACAAGGTGCTGAAACAGGTCCACCCCGACACCGGTATCTCCAGTAAGGCGATGTCCATCATGAATTCGTTCGTGAACGACATCTTCGAACGTATCGCCGCCGAGGCGTCGCGTCTCGCCCACTACAACAAGAGGTCGACCATCACCAGCAGGGAGGTGCAGACCTCCGTGAGACTGCTGTTGCCCGGTGAACTCGCCAAGCACGCCGTCAGCGAGGGCACCAAAGCCGTCACCAAATACACCAGCTCCAAGTAAATATCATTGTCGTCGTCGTCGCCGTAGTAACGACGATGGGATGATAGGAGAAACAAAAGGCCCTTTTCAGGGCCACAAATGTTATCGAATAATATGCAAGTTTCTATTGGCATAAAACAAAAGTCATAACAACCTGACCTAAACCTAATAATCCTAAATCCTGCACACTTACATGCGATATAAGTATACATACATAATTATATAATTATGATGTACATACCTAATATTACCTACTTTGATTTACGTAGACCTAAGATAGGTAGGTACGCTATGAATGATGAGACACATTTAGCTGTAATATTGCATAAATGGTTTTGCGAATTAGTCATTAGGTAGGTAATATAAAAAATATATATACCTATAGGCTAAACTTAGCTACTTAGTATATTTTAAGAATCACAATATATCACAATATGCATAGGTACTTACTAAGATACATATAATTATATAATAATTATATTACTCACCTAAGTAGAAATAAATGTAAATGTAAAAAAGCAGTAAGATAAAAGGATAAGTATATAGGTACCTACCTACTTACAATACTTAGGTAGGTATATCATATACCTAGGTATTATTCCGAAGCCATAGCAATATTTATTTATTATAAGTATAATCAGGTACCTATACATATATTTAAAGTACCTACCTACGTAGGGCACCTTACCTTTTAATAATATAGGTAGTTATCTAGTGAGTGAATAACCATAGGTTATACAGGTACATACCACATACAGGTACTTAATTATTATTATATACTTAATTATTATTGTAAAATATAACATAATTATATAGCGAATCGACGCGACGTGCCTAACAAAATATTAGTATACGCGCGCCTTGCGCGTCCAGATCCGCTCGCGCATATAAATATGGGTGGCGCGCGTGCAGCCGTTTTCATTCTGACTCGCACCGCCGTCTCGTTCGTATCGCTGATCGCATCGTCCGTCGTGCACACGTACAACTCAACAATGGCCCGTACCAAGCAGACTGCTCGCAAATCGACCGGCGGTAAAGCGCCCAGGAAACAGCTCGCCACTAAGGCGGCTCGCAAGAGCGCACCTGCCACCGGTGGTGTCAAGAAGCCCCATCGCTACAGGCCAGGCACGGTGGCGTTGCGTGAGATCCGTCGTTACCAGAAGAGTACCGAGCTGTTGATCCGCAAGCTGCCTTTCCAACGTCTGGTCCGTGAGATCGCTCAAGACTTCAAGACCGACCTACGTTTCCAGAGCTCCGCCGTTATGGCGCTGCAGGAGGCCAGCGAGGCGTACCTGGTCGGCCTCTTCGAGGACACCAATCTCTGCGCCATCCACGCTAAGCGCGTAACCATCATGCCTAAGGACATACAGCTCGCCCGCAGGATCAGAGGAGAACGCGCCTAAGCAACGTCGTCGTAGCCACGAGCGGTCGCTCGCTCGTGTGTTTGTTATGTTGATTGCTTGCATGCATTGCAACAACAACAACTAACGAACGTACAAAACAAAAGGCCCTTTTCAGGGCCGCATATCTATCGTGTAAATGAAACATGTTTCTTATTTAAACATAACAAACCAAAAGTCAACCAACCAATCGACACATTACTTAAGTATATTCACACACACAAATAAATAAGTAAATATAACTACATACTTACTAGCCAAATGGTCAAATACTAATAGATAATTATTTAGGTACATACATAAATTAATATTTTAATATAATATATAAGTACATATTTACTTTAATAGTGGCTACAGTACACTATTATGTAGTACCTACCTATGGTTAAGTTAGGTTAGCTAGTTTAGGTGTTACTTACGGATACTGGGACATAATATAATATATACTGTACGTATGTGCCTATATTGTTAAATATGCCTAATAATAATAAATAAAAGTTAATATAAACAATGGTAGAGACGGTCTCTACCTACACATGAATATATTTTTTATTATATTTAGCTTGTGAGTAGGTATACTTATTATTTTATTACTTACATAGTATTATAATAATTACATATTTATTACCTACCTATATAATATGTATATAAATAAAATAAATATATAAAATATTTTCTGGCTTACAAATTAGTTGCTTACAATGTGTTTGTTAGACTTAGTACTACATTATATCTATTTCCGGGCACTAGTGCATCGTTCGTATGTCTGTTCTGTCGTCGTTGATGATAAAAATTATTATACCTACTTATGTAGGTTAATATAATATAATTAATAACATTCATATTTTGTCTTTTGTCAAAATCCAAACCAAAGTCTTGTATCGGTGTATGTCTGTCGTGTGTTCGAAACGCGGGCTCGTACGCTCGGTGCGATCTACAGCGGCAGACTATAAATATAAGGGGCCGTGGCTAGCGCATTTTGTATCCAGTCGTCCGCCAGCGCTCGCCCGTTCAACAGCAACGTGTGCGCGCTTCCAAAGTTCGTGCCAAGCTCAAGTTAATACAACAACTACAACCGAATCAAGATGACCGGCCGCGGCAAAGGTGGTAAAGGTCTGGGAAAAGGAGGAGCCAAGCGTCACAGGAAAGTGCTTCGTGATAACATCCAGGGTATCACCAAGCCCGCCATCCGTCGTCTCGCTCGCAGAGGTGGCGTCAAGCGTATCTCCGGTCTGATATACGAAGAGACCAGAGGTGTGCTGAAGGTGTTCCTCGAGAACGTGATCCGTGACGCCGTCACATACACCGAGCACGCCAAGAGGAAGACCGTCACCGCGATGGACGTCGTGTACGCTCTTAAACGTCAAGGGCGCACCCTGTACGGTTTCGGCGGTTAAACACCACACCACGCCACGCCACGCACGTCTCATACCGCACATTTCATCTTCTGGATGATCGATGTGCGAGACGTAGTCGTAAACAACTTAAAAAAGGCCCTTTTCAGGGCCGCATATGATTCATATAAACCATAATATTACATATATAACGGTTTATGTTTCTATTTAATAACATTATACATACAAAAGTCAAACACAAACGTAGGTACACGTCTTATATTATGTATAATTATTAACATAGTAGGTAAATATACCTAATTATATATAAGTACTTACGTATTATAATAAATTTACCTACTTACTTACAATTATTTACTGTATGCGATGTGTGAGACCTCCGTCGCCTCGGAGCTCTGCGTAGCAGCAGCAGCAGCAGCAGCAGCAGCAACAGCATCAGCAGAGTTCATCCACCACTCAGCTCTGCTGTAGCCGTCGGTCGTCGTGGAGTCTGAAATTCGTTTAAAATAATATATTATTACCAAAATATTTATTATTTTGCGTGGTTCGTTAGTATTGAAAGATTAATGATGGTTAGTATGGATTAGTTGGTTAGGTCACATTTAATTTAAATACTACTTATTACTTACTTACTTACTTACTTACTTACTTACTTACTTAGGTAGGTAGGTAGATAGGTACTTATAATTAAGTAAGTATATAAATATATTTTATATAATTATAAACACATTGATGAATATGAGAAAGAAACATGCAAGTAGATACACCTATGACCTATAAATACCTACGTAACTATAGATTTATATTTAAATAGGTAGGTACGACATTTTTATATCATAATTTTTAATATTTAATATGCTTTTATATCAAAAGATTACACTTATTTCAAATACTTCGTCGTTGATACTAGCTAGATGCTAGTATTGTACGTAATCGACTCGGATAGAGGTATCAATGTTCTGCGTGTGTGTTTCACTACGAACGTGAAACACACACATAATTTAAAGGTAGGTATTCGCGCGCGTTTATTATTTTTATATTATTGTTACTTACTTTTATAATAAAATAATTAAATATATAACAACACATTATTTGTTCTTTGTATATTCGGTACGTCTAGACTGGCATCATCGTACAGGGCGAGACCTGGTAGTGCGTCGACTGTTGTGTGTGTTTTACGAAGGTTCACTTTAATACAAATAATTCTTCAGTTAATGTTGTAGGTACGAATTGTGTGGTGTTAGTATTGAACCTCGATTACATAGTCGTCGATTTGTAACCGTTTCACACTGTTTAAATAATATATTATAGAGAAAAATACATTTTAAACTGAACACTGGGTGCGCTTCGAGTATAGTGGGGAAAATAAACATTAATAACTGCTCGATTGATCCATATGCACCAGTATAATTAGGATATTCACGTGGGCTCGTTCATTATGTACGCCTATAATAATATATAAATCTAGTTTGTATGAGAAAATCATTTAAAAATGTTATTTAATTAGATAGGTGTTAGTGAAAAGTACGAAGTGTTCATACGAGAAAACGTCTCGCGACACAACGGCCCTCGTTATGGTAAAGTTCCGAAGTACCTGAGCGAGTGGCCACTAGCGTATGGTGGCGACATCTACGCAAGTCGAAGTCTCAATTCAACTCAACGCTAAAGCATTACACGAATCGTGTACGTGTTTTAATTTCATCTAAACCAACTACAACTCTTATCACATCACCGACGACATGGCCGACACAGCGGTTGCCACCGAAGCTCCGGCTCCAGCTACACCAGCGAAGAAACAAGCAAGACAATCGGGAGGAGGCGCGAAGAAACCAAAGGCGAAACCCACTCATCCCAAGACATCGGAGATGGTGAACAACGCTATCAAGGAGATGAAGGAGCGCAGCGGATCCTCGTTGCAAGCCATCAAGAAGTACATCGCCGCTCAGTACAAGGTAGACGCCGAGAAATTGGCGCCGTTCATAAGGAAATACCTGAAGAGCGCCGTTGAATCGGGCGCCCTCATCCAGACAAAGGGCAAGGGCGCGTCGGGTTCGTTCAAACTCGAGTCCAAGTCCGCCGCGTCTAAGAAACCGAGCGCCGGCGCAGCCGCAACTAAAAAGAAGCCCAGCGCGGCCGCCTCCAAGGGTGCCGCCGCCGGCAAGAAGGCGACCGCCTCGGCCGCCGGTGCCAAGACCAAGAAGGCGGCCGCCGCGGCCGCTTCTGCATCTCCGTCTAAATCGAAGGCGTCCGCCGCAGCGAAGGACAAGAAGGCCGCAGCCGCCAAAAAGAAGCCCGCCGCTAAGAAAGCGGCCACGCCGGCCAAGGCGAAATCAGCCGCCGCCCCCAAGGCTAAGAAGACCGCGAAGCCTCCTACCAAGAAGCCAAAGGCGCCTAAACCCAAGAAGGCCGCCGCCGCTACGCCTAAATCGAAGCCGGCCGCCAAGAAAGCAGCCGCTGCCAAGAAGTAAATTAGGTACAGATTGTATGTACACACGCCACTGTATGTACGTCGCGTCGCGTCGTGTCTTCGTCGGTCGTAGCAACAGCGCGCGGTGCATGAACGCGTCGCGTTCGCTCGCTCCAAATCCTGCTGAATGAAGCCGTCAGCCAGCCAGCCAGCCAAGATAGCAAGCTAGCTATCACACCATCAACAACAGCAGCAGCAGCAGCAGCAGCAACATCAGCGGGATAGAAGAGCCGAGTGCGCTGCGCGCACACTGCAACACCTACGTGAGCGCGCAAACATTACAAACAAACAGCCCTTTTCAGGGCTAACAATCTATTCATGAATGCTCGCGAGCCTAGCGTGTGAGCGAGCTTCGTTTCTATTTAAGTATAAACAAAAGTCTCAAAAGTCTAATTCTATGTACTTACAGCGTTCTACATACTTATTTACGTCAACAACTACTTAAGCACAGCATACTTACTTTAACTTGTAGATTAGAGAGATACATGTAGGTACTTACTCATTATGAAAAGTTCTCGTCCGCCCCGGATACCTACTTAGTTAGGTATGTGTTGAAGGTGTACATAATAGGTTATGTTAGGTTTTCTTGTGACCCCTCACTCGAAAATAGGAGCCCTGCGGAGCAGGGCTCCGTGGCTACTTAGCTTATTGGGCGACTAGGCAACGATGAGAAATGAAACAATTCATTCATTTATGTGGCAGTAGGTATGTATAATATAGGTAACAAACAGGTAAATAGGTAGGTACAACAAATAACAACAACAATAATTATTAATTATACTTATATTTAAAATAAATAGGTACTTACCTACTTACTACATACAGATATTATTCAACTAGTAGCTGCATAACTTAGGTACCTACATACTAGCTCTTACTACAAAACTTAACTACCTACATTACTTGATCTAAGTAGGTACTAGATACTTACTACTAACTATGTATATAAGTATAGATATCTACATAATAAAATATTACTTATCTAGTATACAATTTCATACCTATGTTAAACACTTATGTTATTTTGTTTTGTTTGTTCGTTATTCTATGTTCACATCGCATCACACACAAGTCACAACCACAACACGCACAGCGGCCGTACCTAACACAGTTTTCTTATATTTTAATACAACAGTTCAACCGCACATATTACACACGACGCACGCACACAATACAATAATGTTATTATTGTATTAACTAGGTAACTAAAACTAAATAAATTTAATAAAATTGCGCACACGCACAGCGCGAACG